>JARHVA010000012.1:5957500-6215000 GCA_037957365.1 Torreya grandis | reverse complement strand
CTATTGAACACAAACTTGTCTGAGTTGACTGTGATAGATAAGAGATAGAAAAAGTAGAGAAAATAGGAATTTGGAAATGATAAAAAAAAATTAGAAGTATAATATGTTTCTAGAGAGGTTATTAGTAGGAAAATAACAACACAATGCACCTAAGTTTGTTGATCACAAACTTTTTTGGGTTGACTATGCATCCAAACTCATCACTACACATAGTTTTTGGCTACATATAAATAACTATTTGATTTATCTTGTATTTAAAACCCTTAGGTAACTTTGATAGCTAAAAAACATGTAATAAAAAATATGGGAGTGTAGTGGGTTGAGCTGACCTAAATCATCCCATTGATGAATGATCACTATTTGCATATCCAATACTCCAAGGATGGAAATCAAGCCCATGTATTTATCCCACATAGAGTGAATGTGTTTTTTTATCCTTTTAATATATGTATATATTTATAAGATGGATTTGATACTTGACAATGATATCTTCTGAATTGATCTAGAGGGATCTTGACTTGGATTATGATTGTTCTTTGTGAATACTAGAAAATTAGGCATATTTGATCAATGTGCAGAAGTGTAAATGTTTGTGCCAATTAAATATAAAGTGGATAAATTAATAACTCATAACACATATTTATAGGAAAATATTTTTAAATTTTCATTTAGTTAACCTTATGAAACATTTGGGAATACCAAAAAGGGTGACTTTGAATTTAGAAACTAGTTGTTATTTGGCACAAGACACGATCGACCTAAGTGGATAGTGGCACAATGTTCCCCTATCTTCCTATGTTAGACATGTTAAAAAAGGCCATGGACCTAAATTTATAGTTTAATATAGTTAGATGATGATTTTTAGATAGCTTGAGCAATTGACATTAAATTTTTTTGTGTATTAGTAATGAAAAACAAAGGGTCAAATCCACATATAGATGAATGGATTAGAGAAATGGCGAATAAGAGTCATGTATGTGGGTGAAATTTTGATTAGGAATATGTCAATAATTATCATTGTCAAGTGCTTGTGACCAAAGTTATGTGTCTAATCCCCCCTTATTCTAGCAATGAAATTGCTAGAGTAAAGGAGAAAGAGTTGACCTTGAGTGTGTACAATAGACTTTATCTTTGATAATATACTTGAATTGTGAATGGAACTTTAATTAATAAAACCCTATAATAACTCATGAATTAGTTATTTTGTTTATTTTAAGTTTGAAAAATTTTAACTTTGAAAATCAAAATTTTGAAAAGAGAGCAAGGGAGGCTTACACATGTATATAGGTGAAACTAATTTACCTTGTAACCTATAATGAATAATGGATAACCATGCCTGATCACTGAAGCATTTGGATAATTTTAACCAAAGGAGAATTAAGAGTGATCAATTCCCAATTTTGAATAACTAATCAAGCTAATGATTTGGAAAGATGCAATATACCAACTCTCATAAAAAATTGATAGTACTACATGTACTAACACAAAAATGCATAACCATGTAAGGTTCACTAGAAGTGATTCCAAGTCTATTGAGCATAAATAGACTCAAACTTACATCACCTACATAGATTCAAATCATGCTACTCAATATGGATATAGATTCTAGACTTGCATGATCAAAAAGGAATGAAGAGTATTCATGCCCCTATCATAACTACACTGTCATAAAATTTACTTTGAAATATATATTTTCCATTTAAATTTTCATATTTTTCTCTTTTAATTTTGAAACTTTGAAAACTTGTAACTTTGATTTTTTTCATCTTTTAATAGTTTGAGCATGAATGAGTGTCGTTCCCCTTCTAAATATGTGTCAATGATAAAGAAGGTTATACATTTATATGCTTAATTGTAATTATATTTTCAACATGTAAATTTTATTCTTGTAACTATTTTTACACATGTCCATGCATATGCATTCAATTATATGATTGTTTTCCTTTAATATTTGAAAAGTGAGTGCATATGCATGTCATATGCCCCCATAATCTATATTAATGTGCCTATTTCTACCATGATCTTGATTTTTGATTCAATTTGAAGGTTTGAAATTTTTTATTATGCTATAAAATATATTTTTGCATTAATTTAAATATTAAAAAACATATACTTTATATTTTTGAATCTATACTCTACCCAAAAAAATCATGAAGATGTGAATCTCTTAGACAATGCCATTGTGATGCAACACTTTGAGATAATGGATGTAGTACAAGTCACTCATCTTAAAAGAATATTTAATTATATCATGAGATAAAGATATGATTATATAGTAATTTTTCATCATGTTGGATAGTATGTCACCATATAATTTTAATTATATTTTGAAGCATGTATGTAACATATTGTTCTTAAGGAACATAAGTGTCATGTCTAGATAGAAATAACATTGAAGTATGCAGTAAAAGTAAGTAGATTTGAATTAGACTATGATCTATAAGTGCATTATGAAAATCATGGCACCACTAATCAAGATCAATAAACACACAAGGACACAAGCACAACATGAATTAATTTCATGTTGTATCAAATAATAAGTTTAAGGCCCACATAAAAGGGGCATGTTAAAATGTTGCATAAGCAAAGATTTCACACACATAAGGTCAAGGGACACAATATATGGTAATTTTTAAATGTTCCACATAGAAAATAATGATATCATTGAGTTTCTCAAGAAATTTACACACAAGGGATAAGGGCCACACATAGTAAGCAAGCTATGTTAAGCCTATTATGCAATAAATTAAGCAATATCAAAGGAGCATAAAAAAGGGTGACGCTAGTCTATTCCATCCACATGTATCAATGTCATATTGTTAAAAAAGTAGAATATGTACCATCATAATGTAAAATATGAGTGATTTATCAAGACACTTATAAGATATGTATATCATTATTTCATTTGAGGACATAGATAGATAAAAATTACTATAGTGTAACATGTAGATTCATATGCCCCTAGCATAGGCATGGCCATTAGGTAGTAGGAAGTCTAGCATCAGGGAATGAATATGCAATGTATGTCTTGAATCACACTCAGATACCCTCTGAAATGTATTTGTGTATAAAAAAATATGTTTTCCACTGACATAAATGATAAATAACATGTGAAAATAAATAACTAGCACTTCATGTCATGCTTATTTATTGATTTTTTTTAAAGTATTTTGAATGTTGTTTTATTTTTGTAATATTTTTTTTAATATTTTTCAATATTTGGAAGGGGAACTAGCCTATGACCCAATAAATTGGAAGATCATATTGTATTCTTGAATTGAAGAGTTGAATCTTGATTTTCCATAATTGAGGAATGTTACATGTAGATGTATCTGAATTTGAAAAAGCATCAAGTGTCATATCATAACCATCAAGATCACTAATTATAGAACTAGTTATCACATGCATAACTAGAGAAGCTGTAAGAATTGGTAAAGTCTATTATATACTTGCCTTTGTTCATTATGGAATATATTTAATTATCTTATAAGTTTCCCTAGAATGCCTTGTAGAAGATTTAGATTTTTTTTTATCATTGTTGAACTTTTTGAGATGAAGCTTTCTATTTGAGAAGGTATACCTTTTTCCCTTTAACTAATTATATATATATATATATAGTTAAAGGGAAAAAGGTATACCTTCTCTAATAGAAAGCTTCATCTCAAAGAGTTCAACAATGATAAAAAAAATATAAATCTTCTACAAAGGGAAACTTATAAGATAATTAACTATATACCATAATGAACAAAGGCAAGTATATAATAGACTTTACCAATTCTTACACCTTCTTTAGTTCTCGCATGCATAACTAGAGAAGGTGTAAGAATTGGTAAAGTCTATTATATACTTGCCTTTGTTCATTATGGAATATATTGACTTATCTTATAAGTTTCCCTAGAATTCCTTATAGAAGATTTATATTTTTTTATCATTGTTGAAATTTTTGAGATGAAGCTTTCTATTTGAGAAGCTATACATTTTTACCTTTAACTAATTATGTGTGTGTGTGTGTGTGAAACAACTAATTATTTACTATGATATTGAATAGGTGCACTAATTATCTTTGTATTATGCTTTAAATTAGGTGCCCTAATTTTCTCATTATGGTTCTCTTGAATAGATTTCACAACTAATTGTGGTGGTTGTGGAGGAGGAGGAGGAGGAGTTACCATTAATTTTAGCTGGTACTCATATGTGATGCCTTTGACCACTTGATTTCAATGTATATACTTGAGGCATATATGAAATATAGATGTTACTATGTGAAGTGTCTATATCCAAGGGCATCCTAATAAAATTTTGAAAACCAATGTGCTTTGAAAGACTAGAAATAGAGTTATCATTTTTGATAGACCCACTTGAAGAGGTAATACTTAATCCCAAGGGTATCCTATGTATGACCGTCAAATGCCTTGACTACCTTTGATCTAGCTTTTAAATAAAGTCTTATGTGTCTAATATTGTAAATTAATGTCATTATGCATGCATTTTTGCTTAATCCATTATCAATCATGAAACTATGAATAGGTTGTTTGTTGATGTATGCTCTAATAAATAGTGCATGCTTATCTAAATCATCATCATTGACTTAACTATCATTAAATGTGATTGATGGGTTTTACTTAATTTTATTGTAGATATTATAATTATTCCATCTATTGGATTCCCATATAAATTAGGAGGAGGATGTGCATTATAATCATGATGTACTTCTAAATCATTTACATTATCTACTAAATCATGATTTTGAAAATGATTATCAAATATTTTTAGCTTTGCATTATCATTATGTTTTGGTCCAACTTCCTTCATTGGTTTTTTTACCTCAATAGTATTATCATCAATGAGGTCCTATATATTGTGCCTTAACTTATAAAATTTGTTCATGGAATGTCTAATGCATCTATGGTAATCATAATATGCATTGCTATCAAATCCTTTAGGCTGAGGATTGGTCAAATCAAGCTCAAATGGAGGAAGTAAAATGATGAGATTGTAATCAATGAGATTTAATAACATGATATGAGGAGGTTGTAGTAACATTTTAAATTGCCTCCTAGGTGGAGTTCCAATTGAAGCTTATTTGATGGTTGAAATACTGAATTAACTTTAAAATTTTGTTTTATTTTTTGTCTCATTAGATATGACTTTATAGTTTTAATTTATTTGAAACTTGATATTTGATATATATGGATCACTTAGTACATTATTTAACTTGTTTAATGCTAATAAATAGCTTCTCTTTCCTTAACTATAATGATTTGAATTTATTAAACATTATTGATTCATGGAGTGGTGCTAACAAGCTTTGACTAAAGATATCTTACAATTCATTATCTTCTATACATTTTTTCATATTTTCTAACATGGTTTTGTACCAAATAACATAGACACTAATTTTTAAATTTTTTTCCCATTCTTAAGTTTAGTAATTTTTGCATAAGATAACTTTTCACCAATGTTGATTTATAATTGAGCTAAAGATTGATCTTCTAATGGGTTGAATGTTTGAACCGATTGTAGTGAGAGATCATAAAACCATTAAAGTGCATAGTCTTGATACTTTTTTATAAAATAGAGGCTCAGGTTCACCAATATGTTTTACCCTATTTTTGATAAAAATACTAAATGAATTAATAATTTTTATTATGTATATATGTGCAGAACTAGAAATATCAGAATGATAAATATGTAAAGCAATTAACTATTTTTATTTTTAAAATTTATTAAATATGGAAATATTATATTTTGTAAAATTACTAAGAAGTAATATACTTAGCTCACACACTAATATTTTTTTACTATTATGTCTATTTGACTATAAAAATCAAAAGAAGAAATGACTATTTAGGATCAATATTAGAATTAGGAACATAAACAAAATCTAGACAAGTTCATTATAAGTGGATGACAACATAGTGCACTCCAGTCTATTGAGATCAAACTTGTCTAAATTGATTGTGAGAGACAAAAATTAGAAAAAAGGTAGAGAAAGAAAGAATTTAAAAATGATGAAACATAATCAAAAGTAGAATATGTTTCTAGAGAGGATCATAGTAGGTAGATAACAATGCAGTGTGCCTACATTTTTTAACCATATACTTGTTCAAGTTGACTATGCATCTAAACTAATAGTTGTAACTATTGCACTTGCATATGATGAAAAATATGATATATTAAATTAGGGTTTGTCCATGAAGAATTTTTTATTTGACTTATCTTGTCTTTAAAACCCTTAATTCACTTTGATAGCTTCAAAAATTGTAAGAAAAAGATAAGTGTAATGGGATAATTTGATGTCAATCACCCCTTTATGATTGATCATTTCCTACGTATCTAATACTCTAAAGAGGGAAATCAAGTCCATGTAGTTATTCCACCTAGATTGAATGTGCAATTTTTATCCTTTGACAATATGTATGCAATTACAAGATGAATTTATCATTGACAATGCTATATCTTAACTTTATTTAGATGGATCTTGACTTAGATTATGATTTCTCCTTATGAATAATGCAAAATTTGGGTAGAATAGGGTAGACTTGCTCAATGTGTAAAAGTGTAAATGTATGTGCCAAATGAATAGAAAGTGGATAAATGAATGGCACTTGACATATATTTATAATCAAATCATTTTTTAATATCATGAAATGTGTAGGAAGACCCAAAAGGATAATTTTAAATTCATAAATTATTTATTATTTGGTGCAAGACATGACAACTTTAGTGGAGAATGATGTATTATGACCCTATCTACCTAGGATAGGCTTATCCAAAAGGGTTAGGGAACTGAGTTTAGAGCTTGAGATATTTATATGGTGATTTTTAGATAGCTTGATCATTTAGCATTGAAAATTTATTTGTATTAGTAACAAAATATAAAGGTTTAAACCTGCATATAGATGATTGTCTTAGAGGAATGGTGAATGAGATCATGTATTTGGGTGCAAGTCATGTGATTATGAATGTGTCAATAATTAGAATTATAAAATACCTATGACCATATTTATGTGTCTACATAAACTTACTATTATGAATAAAAATTATTTAGATTGATTTAAAAACTTGATTTCTTAATTTCCTAAATAAATTTTTGTCATGATTTGTGTTACTAGAGTGGAACAAAAAATAAGTTAAATGTAGCTAAGGAATATGTATATAAGGAAACATATTCTATAAATATATCTTTGATATTTTATACATTATATGTTCTCAATCTATATTAGGTCATTTATCTCATTTTCCTATTGCTCCTATTTTGTACCTTTGCTTACTACTTCTATTCAAGTTACTATGAACATTCATTCATGTCTTAATCTTATTTTGTGCCTCCCATTATTTCCAAATCTTATAAACTAGATTCTCAATCTCAATCTTTTGGTCATGGTCTTTCTAAAAAAACAAAGTGTATATGCCTACAAATGTTAAACCTAATTTGGCATTATTTTGATGAACTATAGTTAAGGGTACATAATCCACTTATATAATGAAATAATAAGAAAATGTATATGAATACAGTAAATATAGTAATTTGAATCTACCTAAGATGTTTAAAGAGGGGGAAAAGTACCATGAATTGTAAATGATAAATAGAAATGGAAAAGGAGATATAAATGACTAAAATTAACACACCTAAGTTCTATAGATTATTTTTATTATTGTAAGATATGTTTTGAGGATAATCAAAATGAAAATCTAAAATTCCAATGTGTTCTATAATATGAGCAGAATTGGCCACCACCACTAAACATGACCAAAATTTTATGACCAATTAAAGTAGGTTTTTAAATATTATATTAGACTATTATTATTATGTAAAGTTTAACTTTATAGATTTGGAACATATAGAGACGTTTTGATAGAGGCACATGTTTTTCAATCTAGCTTCACTTTACAAAAAAATTGTGCGTCATCCTATAATTATATTTTATTAAAAAAAACACTAATTCACCACAATGTCATAATAATATAGTATATGTGCAAATCTAGTGGTCCAGGGCCCTTTGAGGTTTGCAACTACATATTTTGCACACTCATAATCAAGGATCAATGTAGTTGTAGTGTTTTGTGAGTGTTATTAACCCAAATGATGTAGAGGTTTATTATAAAAAAACTTCAAACTAACCATTCCTAGCTCTGATCTTGGGCATTGAACTCAACATGCAAATGCATTACTCTATTATTAGGCTTCAATATGTAATAAAGGTCTTACAACCTATCACTAGCTTGATAACATCCTCTTTTTACATGAACCTATTTAATAAGCACATTTGAGTATTTTATCTATTTAATTATACCCTACATATATCTCTCATTCAACCCCTTAACTCATTCCATTCATTAATTCATCTACTTTCAGTCCACTCACTCACTAGCTTCACATAAGTTCACAATTTAAGGTTCAAAACACCAATTCTTGTTTTGGAGTTATTTAAATATAATATTCCATCATGGATGACTTTATCTGGTACTAACACACTTTCCTCAACCTATTTTAACCTCTCACTCACTCTCCATCATCCACTGACATATCTCAAGCTCAATAATGAGCTTACTTGCTTATAGCCTTTTTCACAAATTCTCATAGTTAGAACATTATATTAGTCTTCCATGATATATAATCCCATATTTTGTCACCCTATATCTTTTTAATTATTCCCATGAATTTTAAAATTCCAAGTCTTTATGTAGATACTAATTCTTTTGTAACCTCCTTGCCAATTAGGCCTTCTAACCCTTCTTACAATTGCTCAGTCACCAAATCCATACCAAACCATATGATACCTAGTAAAAACCTATTTAATACTTATCTCTAATGTAAAAATATGTATTATTACAAATTTTTGTTATTTTATCATGGTTATAACTAAAGTTATAAGGGTTTTTGTTTCAAAACGCTAGTTAGGCTAATGTGCAGGCCTATACAAGCCAAGAGGTAGGAAAATGGAATTATTTGTATTTAAAAGAGTTTCAAAGGTTATTAGGAGTTTTTTAGGTTATTTAATATTATGGATTCAAATATCCTAACCCAAATAATTAATACATGCACTGAACAATGGAGCTTGAACACATACAAATTTTCAACAACAAATAATATATTCCACTCTCTATTGTAATTAGTAAATTATTATGATAGATTACATATTTATAGGAATCATATTCCTATATTTTAACCAATAATTTCTCACACAAAATATTTTTGATATTCTCTCACATGAATCCTATAACTAAGAAAACCTATTACGATATGTTATTATAAAAAATAATAATATATCTCAATAATACAATGTTTTAACTAATGCAATATTATTGTATTAACCATAAAGTTACTACAACTAATTATTATTTACCTCTCCCATAAATATCCACCTGTTACTATTTACCACTTGATAAATACACAAATGTAAAATCTATTCCTAACATTCCCCCTATAGTTTTTACATGGTGCAAAAACATTCACACTCTTATCTTCAGTATGCTCACCCACTGTAGCATGCCATATTTGGCTCAAGACCTTGATAAGAGAGCGCCTCACTCCTCCCATGGTTTTATAGGTTTACCACAAACTTTGAAATGAACAAGAACACCATCCACCTCCAAGAATTGGCATGCATATAATTGTATACAACCACATACTCATAGGTCTACATACTACTGATGCAATCTTGTTGCACATGACCACTATATGCAAAATGTAACCACAAAATATGTGTAACTAAGGGTCATATCCATAATAAATTAAGGTATTCATGGGATCTCTATAGTAACTACTCTCCTAACTATTGCCAAAACATTGTTCACCTCTTGTGGTTTTCTAGATCTACCACAAACCCTTTTAAGATACATGAACTGACTTACATTGGTACTTTCTATCCTTTCCAATGTTTTCACATCAGGGGATTATGTTTGGAATTTAACACAAATTACATATCATAAACATTCATTATTATTTTTTTCTTATTTTTAAAACACACACAATAGAAAAATATGAAAAACATACCATACTAAAAATATCACACCACACTAAGTCACCAAAACATTGATGCAACCCCATCATTGGTGACTGATGAGAGGTCACTGAAAAACCTCCTTCCTATGTGTATCCTCTAGCCTCCAGTATCTCATTGCTTACTTATGACATAATGTCATGAAGCTTATTTTTATGTCATTTTGACTAAAATTCCCCCCCCCCCCCCACCCCGCCATAATACTGACATGCTCACTAGATGTCAAGTATGCCCAAAAATGCATCCATAAGACTTTTTTTTTTTTTTTTACAAATATTTAACAATGAACCTAAACAAAATTTGACTCTAAATGATAAAATATGACACTTTTTTTTAAATGAATTTTAAAAGACCATGACTTCACTTTATTATAACTACTTAATAAAAGACTATAAACTATAATATATAAAACAACTTATTTTTTGACATACATTAAAAATAAACTTTAACTAACAACTAAACTAATATTCAATTATTATTATTTTTTGGTTATTTTTGACAACACAAAAAATCCTATTTATGATACCAAAAGACCTTATCCACCACTTTAATAACAATAGACTCAAACTAAAGACTTAATAATACTTTAACACTAGACGTAATGGGACTTTAAAAAACTATTGCCTTATAAGACTTTGAAAATAAAATAGCTCATATCAAATTTTTAACCAACTTAAAAAATATAGACTTGAACACAGTTAGTGATAAATAATGATAACCTAAAACTAATATTGATATGAAACTTATACAACACTTTGATGTCTTTAAAATTGGACATGTGGCTATTATGTTTGAATCTCACTTAGATTCACTATTGGAATCGCTAGATAACATATTGTGTTTTCTTCACCTAAATGACATTGTCTCCACCACAAATTATAGACCTTATATGCTTCAATGTAGTGAATAGTTGTGTAAATAATAGCAAACAATAGTAAGAGCCAAACAATTATTCAGATGTAATCTCTGTCAGGGACATCTCAAATTTGGCTTCAATTTATAAGCCATGGAAGTCTTTGGAGTTGAGTTGGCTATCAACTGAGGAAATAATGCTACTCTTCACCAAATGTCCAAGATTAAAGACACTAGATTGTTAGGATGAACACTATATTTACAATGGATATAAGATAAAATTCTTAAGGGCACTATCACTATTATTTGTGCCAAGTCATGGTTTGGACCATAAGAAGATGAAATAGAATTGGTAGCTTCCCAATAGAAAACAAAATGTCATGCACAAAATGTGTAATAATGATTTTAGCTCCCAAATACATATATAAAACTAAATATCTATTCTTAGGGTGAATCTCCAAACTACGTCCTCTTCTAGAAAATTATGGCTAATAAGGACAAATTACCTACACTAATCTTATGATCTCTAAAATAAATAATTTAACTCATACATAGGGGCAACCAAAATCAATAATGGAGTTACCCCATTCAGATCTCAAACTCCCATACTTGCTCTGATACCACTATTGTGGATTCAAAGAGCCAAACCCAAAGAATTAATACATGCATATAATAATGGATCTTGAACACATAAAAATTTTCAACAACAAATAATATAATCCACTCTTTATTCAAATTAGTAAGTCATTCCGTGAGATTACATATTTATAGGAATCATATTCCTATATTTTCTCTACTAATTTCTCACCTGAAATCTTTTTGATATTCTCTCACATGAATCTTATAACTAAGAAAACCCATTATGATATATTGTTATAACAAATAATAATATATCTCAACAATACAATATTCTAACTAATGCAATATTACCATATTAACCATACGATTATGAAAACTAATTATTATTTACCTATCCCATAGCTATCCCCCTATTACTATTTATGACTTTAAAAATAAACAAATGTAAATTTTATTCCTAACATTTATAAGGTTTTCTAAACCTTATAAACCATTCTTTATCCTTCGTCTAATCTTCAAATAGTTGGAAAACACTAAAGTACAGAATTTTGGTTTCAAAGATAATTATTCAAGGTTTGTTATGATTCTTTAAAATTAAAGGATATCAACCTCTCCAATAGTCAGACTTGATCAAGTTTGCATTAAAATCTTTACTAAATTAAAAATAAAAGTATTTTACATAAAGATTACATATATTCCATTTGCTCATTACTCTTGATGACTATTGCAAATAAGGGTTTATGCCAAAATTGTACATGGAAACATGATGACATGACTACATGACCTTTTCTAATGATTTTTTGGTTTTGAAAATGACTTATCTAATCAAATTAAACTCTCTACCAATCTTTTGACTCTTCCACACCAATTATCTACCACAATAATCATTCAACAAACTCTAGGACTAATTGACTATCATAACTAAATAGGGTACATGGATTGTGACTTCTTCATTTAGTTTCTTGACTCTAGAACATAATTAATAACCAAAACATGAATTGACTAATACATATATACTTTAAGATAAGCTTACCACTTTTTTACTTGCATCAATCATCTCTAAAAGCTATCAAGACCAATCTTTTCTTAACTATCTCAGACGTGCATATGGTTTAAGGACAGAGACCAAATTTTCCTAAGTTATCTTATTTATATCACCAAAAATAACCATTTTGAGGATTTAAATGGTGTATATACCTCTTTAAATTCAATACACACTATTTTCATACATCAATAACTCCCATATAATTTAAGTTTTCTTCTTACTGAATGTAACTTCACTCTCTTTTTGGATTGTCACCTTATATTCTTTGATAATACATGAAAAAACACCAATAATTCTTTATCTACAACCTCATGAGATTTTCAATATAGAATTTAATAAATAAAAATTCATTTACCTAGCATGAGATATTAAACATTCACAAACAACACTTTTTTAATCATATGAACCATTAACTTTCACATATACAATCCATTCTTGGAGAGTATACAGACTTCTTATTTTAGTTTCCTCTATCTCATTCTTGAAGATCTATCCTCTCTCCTCTCATTCTAAAACTACCATTATCATGCAACATCTACATTGGTTTTGGGGTGGTTACAAAATAAGACTCTTCCGCTACCTTTTCTAAACATAGTATTTTTTTATATAATCATCTACATATGACATTTTTAGACCACCTCATAACTTAATTATCTTTTTACCATCCCCTTAGACTCTTATGACCCCTAGGATAATTTTTAAAATATTCTCTCGCCTAACCACTTTATACTATGCCCATGGTCCTTCTATGCTTAGGTCTCGGATTTGAATTTTCAAACTTTCACTTTTGGAGGGAAAACTCCAATACATTAAAAACACACTCCTAATGAATCATGATGACTATAAGACAACAAATGGATCCTAAAGGATCATTCACACACACCTATATACCAAAATCATGACCCCTAACTAGCTTATGAGTCTTCACAACTGAAATTGATGTTTGCTTACTAGATGTTCTTGCATCACCAAATAAGAGAAATGACTTCACCTCCTCTCCCTAGATAATAAAATAAAACTACTTGATTTTTTATACTTCTTTATTTTGGCACAAGTATATTGTCACAAGAATTATATAAATGATAAGGGTAGTGTTGGATCAATGTGTATGCTCCTTGAAAAATGTGTAGTGGATATAATTAGTGTGTATCTAAATTTATAATGGATATTGATTTATGGTCACTTAATATGAGATGAATTAGGTTAAATTTATATATAAAGTATCCATAAAGACAAATCCACATATGAGCTAACCATAGAGAATAGTGAGAATCAATAAACAATAACAAGAAATAAAATGAAGGTGAAAGGACCCAAAAAATGCAAGTGAATAGAATTGTGGACCCATGATTATAATCATACTAGAATCATAGACCCACAATTATGGTCACTTTAAGAAAGGGATCAAAATAGAGATCAAGATAGCCCATGGATAATTAAAATGGATCATAAAGTATAAAACTAATAAATCAAATGTATTTATGAATAAACTTGGATAATGCAAGCTGTGAATGTTTCAATGTGGATGGAAAGTTTCAAAAAGAATAAAATTTGCAAAAATAGGCTAAGTGTGATAAATCATGACAAAGGTGCAATGAAAATAAGTCTTGTACCAAAATTAGGTGTCTATATGATCCTCTATCTCAATATGAATTTCTTCAACAACCCGTTCAAAACATATAAGTGAAAATTCAACAAATTTATCAAGGATATCAAATATCAAGTCACACAATTACTTCTCGTGAGATATTACACATAATGTTGGTTCATCAGGTCCTTATATAATGTTTGCCTACTAGTTTCATTGTGCATAAATTTTAATTGTTCAATTGGAATGGAGATCCTTCACATCACATCAAAAAAAATATGCTTCATGTTTTTATTTTATACAAAATGATAAATTGTTGAGTCATATATTTCCTAGACATCTCAAGGACTATGCCTTGGATTGGTTTTATGCCTTACCATTAGGATTTATGTGTTATTTCAATGCTTTGGCTGATAGTTTATTATCTCATTTTTTCCATAAACATTATCTAAAATATCACATTTCCACACTTGGTGTAGCTTAAACAAGGACCCAATGAGCTTATTAGTGAGTATACACTTAAATTTAAAATTATGCCTATGAAGATGTCTCACCAATTACCTAATAGTAAATTATACATTATTTTATCTCAAATTTTTCTTTAACCTATCAAGTAAAAAATAATATTCAACATGTATCTATCTTTTAACAATATTTTTTATATGGTTCATAACTATGATATCAAGATTTTAGAGGTTAATATATTTAAATATGGGACTAATTATTCTACATTTAGTGGATCCAAATATCAATTTAAATAAACATTCAATGTTAAAGCTAATTATTATCCTACTTTTTAAGCTAGGAATGAGGTAAAAAATAAGTAAACATGGTATCACAACCACTTGACATGATTGTTCTTCCTCCTCAAGAGCATATACAATTTACATGATTAGTTGATATTTCTCACCAAGTTTTTGAATGATTGTTTGAATGAAATATGATCTCTTTACCACCTCAGCATGAGTTTGAATCATCTAAACTTTTACCTAAACACTGTGATGTGAATTCATATTGTGATTATCATAGAGACTTAGGTCATACTACCAATAAATGTTTTGTATTGAGATATAATATCTAAGATAAAATTAACAATAATGTTATTTAAATGGAATGATACAATAGTACATTTAATGAATTAATTTCTCCACCAAATCAACATTTTAAGGTCTTTACCAATCCAATTCTAAATTATGATACAAAAATTAGGATAATGTTCACATGATACAACCCAAACTAAAAAAATTGATTTTAAATGTTAATATCCTACATGGATTTATAGGTGTGGTATTAGATGCACATAAAGAGGTTCCTTATATTAATTTCTATGAACATGGGATTCAAACATACGATTATAAGAATGACCCATTATTTATACAAATTTTCATTGATTGAAATCTTGATTTTACAAATGATAGTATGGTTTATAATGTTTCAAGTTAAACACATGTACAATGTCATTTATTTCTAGCAGAGGGTACACTCATAAAGTTTTATTGTTACAACCATGGTTATTAAAGGTTATGATGGTTTGACACAGATACCTTTCAAGTTATCATATTATATATTACCATAGGTCCTAAAACCATTTTAGTATGGTTTCATTTATTGTTAAATAATGGGATATATGATATATTACTTTAATTCCCTTAGCTAAATAAAATGAGAGATATTCCATCCACATCACACCAATGTATAAAGTTTTTACATGATAAAAATGTGTTTACTATATAAGGCACAAATTATAAGTCACCCATACAATAAAAAACATGTGGTATTTCCCAAATTTATATATAAACAAAAAATCATACAAGATCATGTGAATACATCTAGAGTTATAGTACCTAATCATGCATGTCATAATATAGTCTTCTTGTAACATCTTTCATGTATTCAGGATAAAACATCTAGTAAGGTTTTAGCTATAGGTCCAAAAAAAGTACTCATTTTAAAGAGGACAATACAACTCTTATAATTACTTGACATGATGATTTTACTAGTGATGATGATTTGGGTTATTCTACAACTCAAGATTATATTTAAGGTACTACTAGTGATGATGATTCAATATACCATATATATAATCATTATATTTCAAAAAAAATTAGTGACACATTTTAATCCTTACATTCATGGTCCATGAGATCCTCATATCTGGATAATGAAGAGGAATGGGCAACCTATTATGGAAATCTAGACAAGATTATCGGTTAGCACTATTATCCTACCCCATGTGCTTTAATAGAATAATCTATTATACATAGTTTATTATTTTTGTATCTCTCTACCATTATCTATATATTTTGGTTTCCTCATACTTCCATCTATATTTTAATTACTTTCCTCTTTTGGGTAGTTTATTATTTCATGCTTATTCTAGGTTGAACATTTATGTTATTGTTTGAATTTTGAAGTTACCTTATTCCTTCATGTTTTATTTTGTGTTGTCATTATTCTAGCATTTTGGTTTATGTTGTTAAATTTATTTCTTTGGCCCTTTTTTATTGTTTTTTTTCCATTCCAAAATCTTGTGCAGACTTCCCAATGATGATACCACATATCTATCAAGGTCTTCCACCCTAATTGTGAATTAAATTTTAAGGTAAGTTTTAGGATAGTAGGGATTATTCCACTTTTTTCTTCCTCTCACTTTTTTCTCTTGGTTTTGTCTTGTTTTATTTATCTATACTTTTTTATTTCCTTTTATTTTCACCTCTTGGATTCTTATTTTTTGTTGTTTTTTCACATCTTGTCTTGTCTCTTGTTATATTTCATTCTCCTAAAAATGATCAAATACAAAAATAAAAGTTTGTTTTCTTGATCTTTATCACACATTGTTACATATCATGTTTATCTACCTATTACTATAGGTTTACATATATATGCTATGCATTTTCTTTTCATCATAGTATTTGAGATAGATGTAGGATATACATATTACATATGATCATGGATTTATAGTTGCTTCACAATTTCATAATGTTTACCCATAGTGGCATCCTTATATTAGGGGCATGCCTATATTAGGGGAATTTTTTAGTGGGTTTATGGTTCTATCATTATTACTTTCCATTTTCATAGAGATACTTATACACATCTTACTCTATCTTACATCTTTTATCCTTCATTACATAGATATATTGTGTTGATTCATATGTTTTTTACATGTGTAATTTATGTTCTCTCTTATTTTATCTATGATTACTTGATTGATTGCACATGCATGATTTTTTTTGTGTTTTTTTTACATGTTTATCATGTTTTTTTTTTGTTTATATGGATCATCTAGTTGTCATATTGCATCACTTTTATGTGATTGATTTTTATATTTTGGGAGGATCACTTTGCTTCTTTTGATGGTTTCACTTGTTCTTTGTGGCTACATTGTTGACTATAATATGTGTTAGTATATGCTTGGTTCCATGTTTTATATCATGCATGCTATTATTTATGGTATATTATGCTCATTTATTAAATTTCCATGGTTTATACCATGCATATATTAGGGCATACTACTATTATGTGTTTCATTATTATATCTTGTTTCTCTAGGGAAATATTATTAAAATAGGGTATATCATTTCTCCCTCTTTTTTGGGTAAAATTGAGGTATATCACTTTCCCATCCATTTTCACTCCTTACTTGCCAATCTTCAGTTGTGGCCTATTAGTATTGAATAAATATTAAGATTTACATGGTAATATATTTTTTATGATTACATACATGTGTTTACAAATGTGATTTCAAGATTATAATATATTTTTACTACTATTTATGTTACACATGGTGAATTTAATCTTTTTTTTTTAGATGAGTGACATGCATGAACAACTCTCCCATCAAAAGGGGGAATATAGTCAACTTATTTTATATTCAGTTATGGATTTCAAGAGG
Source organism: Torreya grandis (assembly GCA_037957365.1). Classification (NCBI taxonomy): domain Eukaryota; kingdom Viridiplantae; phylum Streptophyta; class Pinopsida; order Cupressales; family Taxaceae; genus Torreya; species Torreya grandis. The sequence goes on along the minus strand of JARHVA010000012.1, from coordinate 6,197,034 downwards.
TTAAATGTTAGAAAGGTTACAAGTTTTGTATGTTTGGTTTTTTGGCTAAGAATAATATTTTTACCCATACCATAATTCAATAGGATCTAGTTTTTATTTTCTTTATATTTACTAGGGAATATTGAGTTTCATGATCAATTTCCCTTTGCTTACTTTAAAATTTTCAAAAAATTCATGTGGTTACATTTCTTTGAATTATTGAGACATTGATATACTTGAACACATTCATTTTTTCTTACAAGTACACTTGAGATGTTAACATTGGAGCATTCACAAAGATTCCAAGGAGTGACAAATTTCCCTTTACAATCTCTCATATATCACTTAATTTTTTCACTTTGATACATATGAATTCACACATATCATAGTGGGACATTATGTAAATACATAATTTTGGTATAGTTCATGTAAATTTGAATATTTGACATGATTTTGTACATTTGGTTCATGTGTTTATTCTACACTCTTATTGGTATACTTTCGATTCAAATTGAACCTTTTGTAGTCTTTAATCATCCACATTTCTTTATGAACACCTTTACATCTGACACAATTCATGAATATATTATTTAGTTCATATTAATATCTATTTATTAGTAGTTGTCCCTAGAATCAATAATTTATACATGTTAGTTATTGTAGCCTTTGATTATTATAATGGGACTTTGAATTATTAGTAACTTCAAGATATACTAAGGCTAAAACTAGTGAATATTCATATGCCAAAATTTATTTTTATTTCCCACTAACGTATGTGCACATATTAAAGATTTACCATTCAAAGAGTTTATCAATAAATATTAAAAAACAATACATTCATTCACAAGGAAGATGTAATCAATTAAAACTATATTTATACAAGTACATAATACACTTGACAAAATATTACTAAGTCAAAGATTGCCATGTATCAATCTATATTACATTCTATACTGTGAAGATATTATGACTCTTATTTTTCATGACCTTTTATTTTTAGGATTGATTGTACCATTTAACTTCCATCTACTTCATTATAATACATGGGACCATATTTTATAAAAAAATATAGTATGTCATACAATTGTTTCCTATTTATCTTACAAATATGTGTACAACTTATACTTCATAACTCCTTACTAACACTTGCTTAGGCTTAAATATTTATCTCATCTTGAGAAGAAGATATTAAAAAACTATCTCTGACTAAAATTAGGTATAGTTTCCTTATGCTTAGTTGATGTGTCGGTCATGAATTAAATGTCATAGTTTCACTCAAATTTTTGTTTGTCAATTTTCACTTCTTTTGTACTACTTAGCCACCCTTTCAAATTTTTAACATATAGTGCACCAACCTACCACCCTTAATGGGTTTAAATAGATTAGCATAACCAAGAGGCTTCCATTTATAGGTTTTCAACATTATTAGATCCACTCTCTAAGCTTGTTTTCTAAAAAAAAAGTCACCTTCAAAATTTGATCAAAATTATAAGGTAATGACAAAGGAGGCATAGTCTACAAGGCTATAAAAGGGTCAACTTGACATGACTCAACAATAATTAATTAAGTTTACAAAAAATAAGTGACATCTAATGTTGTATTAGGAATTCATTGAGGAGGAGGATGCATTTCTTGAGAATTCTTCTTTGCACGGATAAATTATATGATTTGATCAGTTGGAATGTATTATGGTTCATTAATGATTTGTTCGATAGAATTGTCAATATTTGTCAAACCTTATTTATAATTTTTATAATATAATAACACATGCCTAACCATGTTTAATAACATGAAAATGATAGCTTGAATTTATATGATGGTTTGGATATCATCATTAGCTACAACTCTAATAATCAGTTCATGTTGAGTAACCTTTTGCTGTATGTCTTTCATGATTTGATATATTATATCAACATACATTTATGTTTCATGCTTGTAAACATGTTTCAAACCATATCTAGATTCAAAGTGCATATTTTGGACATGAAATTATCTCTTAATGTGAAATAATCTTGTAAGTAATTTTCCATCTCAATAATTTATGACTGGCTCTCCATTACCACTTTTGATTTATCTTCTTAGGATAGATTTGGTATAATGTCCTTCCATGAATATTGAACTTGGTCCTTATAACTAATTGTATTATTAAAAAGTTTCATAGCATGAAGTGCAATGGCATATAAAACCTACTTGTACTCCTCTAGAAACTCAAATATTACTTAAATCTCATTATGTAGTTATTCGATTTGAGATTTGATATTCTTTGATCATTGTGTTATGACCTAATCCTAAATTAACTTGGTGAGAAGATAAATAATTTAATAATCTTCCAACATGAATTGGTTTCCTAAAATATTTTGGACAAATGTTGGATATGTGTTATCAATCAACTTGTGCATTTTATCGAATCTCTCTTGTATCTCAACATTCTCCTCATACAATTGAGTATTTTATTTCTCAATCTCAGTTGCCTTATATGTCATTGATGTATGAAATGCAGTAGTAATTTCAATATGATTTTAAAATGATAATTTTAAAGCATACAAATCAACTTCCTAGATTAAATTAGGTAGGGTTAAGTGGGTCAAAACATCCAAAGGTGGTGGTGGTTGGTGCTATATTTTTGTGATCAAAATATTGAATGTGGTTTATCATAGTGTTGGTGTTTGGATATCAATCCACTAGGATTTTATGGACTCCACTTTATTTTGCAAGGATTACTCCTAGGCTTATTTTTTATGGAACTTGAACCCATAAAATTTCTAGGTTGTTATGCTTATGCTTCAACCACTATATCCTATATCACTTCAGTTCCTTATTATTTATTTTGTGTTGGACTTACTTAGCATGTCATTATTTAGAATTAGCCTATGATTACCTAACTAGCCTTCATAGCCTCAACCTAAAAATTATTTTATTATTCTTCTTTAGCCCTCACAACATTTTTGGTTGTATTTTTTTATTGTTCTTCTATGGCCTTGTTTTTTACTCGTCTTGCTTGCATGGGTCTTATTTCCACTTCTTATTGGCCTCCTTAGAATACCTTTCAACCATAGCCTTCTTTTTTTTCTCCTTTTTTAAATTTTTTTCTTATTCCTAATTCTCCTATTATATTAAAGCATATTTATATTTATGGGCCTTCTCCTTGGTCACTTTTTCTTCCTTCATTCTAGCCTTGGAAATGTCTTGCACTTGTTATTAATCTACTTTATCCTGCATTATAGGTTGATTTAGGTGTTCCTTCTTGGAAGGCTAATCTAGTGGTGTTTATTCTTACTACCCTAATCCAAGGACTTGGAAGTATTAGTTTTGGAAGGATTTCCTTGCACATGTGTGGGATAATATAGTGAGAATGGTAGAGAAGAATATGGTGTCACTTGGTGTTTGGGCATGACATAGTTTGGCATGTAGAAGGATGTATCAAAAGCTTATTTTGGTGATTCATAGTGTACTTCTTAGATCCCATTGATTTTTTTTTTACTTACCCTATTGCTCCTTCTACACTTGTGAATGTTTCCATCCACTCTAAAATGGTTTGGTGAGGTTAAGTAATTCTATGTATGTGATGTTTATACACCAAAATATTGATAGGTATATCTTATTCAACATTTATTTTTACCAAAAGAGATTACCTAGAGAATTGTTGTTTTACTAAGATCCTTTCTACTAGTTGTTTCCCCAAGCTTTGGGTTTGTGTGGTGGTGTTTGTTTATCATGATGTTACAAACCTCAATGCTCCTTATTATAATAGACCACACTATGATTATCCTCCTCTTATTTCCTAATTGTATCCACTACAATTTACTTTAGAGGTAGATAAATTTGTACTAATGAGATAGATGGGACATCATTTTGTACTTAGCATGTGCAAATCACTTTATGATATAATATTTTATTCTCCTCTTCTTCATCATAGATATCATCCTCGATATCCTCAAGTAGTACCTTATACATCTCCTTAGGTTTAACTCCAAACATATTTAGATCATATTATTCTATGATTTTTGGCATTTGTGTGTCTCTAAGCCATGGGGGTGTTATGTGAGTCTGTTTAGTAGGTGGTGAAGGATGAAGATCCGGTGCCTTTTTATTAGAGGGGGATGTTTATGATGATGAGGTTGATAGTTTCTCCTATTTTTAATCATATACTTGTGCTCTTATTTATAGCTACATATGTTTTTGTGTTTTAAATTGTAATTGAGGTTATGGTTACATAACTCCAAGTTCCATGAATTATAGTGGTTGGACACTCTTGGACACTATGTTATTTTGCCTCACCACTTCTACTTAGGCCATGTGAATGTTGAATAAAAAAGGAAGAAGAAAGATAAGTGGTTCATGAAACTCATGAATCTAACTTTGGACTCCATTATACATCTTGGTGATAATGGTGATTAGCTTGAGATACAAAAATCTTCTGGTACATATGGGTGCATTGTGATTTTTTTCTAGACTTACACTCACAATTATGCAAACTTTCATACCTAGAGAAGGCGTTGCCCATATTTTATCCAAATCAATTTTGGGAAGGCATCATCTACCCAATAGTTAACACTCAATACAAATTTTCCTTTCAGGGATGTCCTCTATGTGAAGTAGAGTAGGAGTACCAAAATTTGTGTTGAAAAGATTGAGTTATGACTATGAGAAGATTCTAAAAAAAATATGAGTTATGCTATGAGGAAATTAGACCAATTGAAATCCTCCCCCAACCATATCATTTTATGAACAACATAAATTATGCCATTTTTATCCTAGCCTCACACCTTTTATTATTTTCTAGTATCGATGCATAATGCATTTTGTGATTACATGAATTAATGCATCCATAAATTTTTTGATAGGCACCCCTCAACTTATCTGAGTATAGCATTCCATGATGTTTTATTGAATGGATGGGTTATTTTTTATAGACATTCAGAGGATACTCCCTTGTTATTAGTATGATATTGTGTATAATAGTATTGGTATTGACATGAATTGTTACTTATTTGTACAAATGGATTGACCTCTCATTATATATAATGAGGGTCACAATGAACTACTCATGTTAGTCTAATATAGGCAAACTTACTAACCTTTCAACATCATATCCTTGTATTCTATTAGGAATGTCAAACACTCCCTATAGTGAAATGAGGAATTTTGGTTAATAAAACCATTTTATTTTTCTTGCATCAATTAAATCCTTTTGATAATTTGAAACTCTAAAAATGGCATAATAATATAATGCTAATAGTGGTTTATCTTATTGTAGGGTTAATTTGATGCCCATATCTTCCTTTTGAGACTTTGAAAATGGCACAATAATGTAATTCATAGCCATTTTGTGTTTTATAAAGTGTGTTTTGATTTATTTTAAACAAATATCTTGAGAATTCATAGAATTATGGTCATAATAGCTTTATTTTTTCACTTGAGTTTTCAAAATATGAATTACATCATTATCCTACCTTATATAGGAATCAAACTCCAAATATTTATCCTACTTGCATAGATCTAGTGGTCTACCTTTTTCACCTTCACACACTTGACTTAAATTCAAACAGTCATTTTTATTTGACCCTTGGTTGTTTTATGGTTATATGAAATGCTTCTTTATTGACTTTGATAATTTGATGCGGTGTATTTTCATTTTCCCAAGCTTCCCTCTTTTGAACATTAAGTCAATTTTAAAAGATATATCCTTTTTAATAATGTCACAATATTTATTTTTGTATAGCATCAGTTGGTTTATACCATTGGTATTTATCCACCCCTTACAACTTTTTCTTATTTTTTTATATCATTCCAAGACTTAGAACTTTTAACAAAATAATCATAAATATTTCTTATTTACTTGATCTTGTTCATATTGACCCTTGTATCAAATACTTGATTTTAATACCTCATGATATTATCCTATGAATAATACAATCTCTTGATTACACCTATAGCTAAAAAACCTACCAAAAGAAACAAACCATAAAATTAAAATACTAATATACATTATGCCATGTGACACTTATTTTGTTGAGTGATTTATGTTTTGAGATAATTGGCAGTAGAGTTTAAACTTACAACCATTTATTATGTCTAGATTAACACTTCCTTGGAAATCCCTTGGTATTATATTGCCTTGTTGTGATGCTTGATGAATAATGTAATGACCTTTCCATCTAATGTGTAACTTTTATAGGTGTGTTTTTAATTTTTTGTCATATAAAAGAACCATATATTCTAGTTGAAATTCTTTAGATTGTAGGATTTGATTATGTCATGCCTACTGAATTTTATTATGGATCTCCTTAGTCCCATTTTCCAACTACCTTGTGTAGACACCCTATTTTGGATACAACTTTATTCCAACCATACTTCAGATTGATTTATATCAAATAATTCAAATTAAGCCTAGGAATCATTAAATGTTCTGATTTCATCTACACATTCGACATTGCGATCTAGGAATTTGACTCAAGAGAGGATGGTTAATATTGTGTTAGTTATAAAATGAAATAAACACACTAATAGATTAAAATATCTAGGCCTAGACACTAGGGAGAGATTAGTTAACAATCATGAATGAAACACACAACTAAAATGCAAAAGAAAACTCTTTTACCTTCCTTGGATGCTCCAAAATGCTTGTTGTGGTGGCTTGCTCAACTTGTGCTCATGAATTCCTTGGAAATGGAAGCTTGAAAACCTCCATCTCTCCTTGGCACCTTTGGCTTATGGCTTGGCTTGGCTTGGAATCAATTTGGCATTATAACACTAGTTGTATGAAGCTTTTAGAACCAATCCTGCATTATAACTTTTCACTAATTAAGCTTAGAAATGATGTTGTGAGGCCTCTTATTTATAGATTTTTGGATTTGATCAGAATCAACCTCAACCATTCATCTCAAGATTGAGATGTGTGGTTGAGGATTAATTCATTTTTTGGAATTAAGCTTGTAATTATCCTCATCATGGCATTAGAAGAAGGGGAAATTAAGAGGCATGGAGGGCATCATGGAAGGCATTGATGAGACATGGATGGCATGAATCCTGATATTTGTGGCATTTATAGCCTAGGGATGTCTTCCCAAGTAATGAGGTCACTTAATGATGAAAATATTCAATATTCATTTCCAAAACAAATTATTCAACAAGTTTTCATATAATTATTAATTAGGCCTTAATTTGGGTTAATTATCTCTTAAACATGATTAAGTACATTGTGCACAAATTACTCAAATTGATCAGAATACCTTGTTATTGGTCTTGAATTTGACTAGATTTGAATTGGAAGTCCATGTTAGATGTGTTAGATGTGTATTCCCATATATAATGTTTCAAATAATAAATAACAAAGGCATAAGTCTTGTGCAAAATATTTGATAGGAAAAAGTAGTCCAGAACATGCAGGTACAAATTTGGCATTTTGACTTGAAATGAATTGATCAAAGTTAGCTAGCCCATAAATTAGATTACCCCATTTAGGGATACCCTGGCCAAAATCAGCATTTGAATATGTTATTTTCACATCATTTAACATGTTTTAGTATTTTTAGGCCAAATTGTGCATTTTAGAGGGAAACTAGCTAAAAGCCTGATTAGAGGTTATTAGTGGCTAGATTTAGGTGTCTATAGTTTGCCCCTATTTGATAAGGAATTTCAAGATATAAGCATAATAAAATATTCTCAAATAATGAAAGGGTCCTATACGCTTATAAATTTAATGATGATAAACTAACTGTATGATTCCCCCTCGAGGGAACAGTTGGCATAAGCAGGTCGGTAAACGTTCCCTTGAAAAGAAAGAAGCAAAATGAGGGGAACAAAGAAAGGAAAGATGATGGGGTGAAAACATAATGATATTGAAAAAGTAGTCAAAATAATTGATAATGTAATTGGGATGGTGTACAGTGGTTTTTCCAAAGCCAATTATAAGCATTATACCCTGATAGTGGCAATGTGGTATAATAACACAATGATTTGCCCAAAGGTAGTTATAATCATTAAGAAGATGGATTTGCACCAATTAAAATAAACAAACAAGATAATAACATGCCCCTATTATAGGCAAAAAAAGTAAAGTGGTGACAACATAATGATTTGCCTAAAGGTGGTTATAATCATTGAAAAATGTAGGTGGGACGGTGTACAATGATTTGCCCATAGGTGGTTATAATCATTGGGCCCCGATTATGAAAAACATGGTAAACTTGGCCAAGGATGATGATAAATTAACACAAAGGGTAATGAAGAATTAGAATAACCTACTAGTAGGGAGATGCTCATCTAAACTAATAAAGGTTGAAATTCTTTCATGGTTAATTACTCTATTTGAGATATGATTGGGAGTGGAATCAAGATGTTGATGCTAAAGAGATGCTACCATTTTTTAATAGACTTCTTGAATTTGAGGTTTGTTTTATCATGTGATGATAGGCTTTATGATAGAACACCATAAAGACTAGGCTAAAATATGCATGAGGACTGGCTCTCGTAATCCAATACTCAAAATAGAAAATAATGCACCAATGATAGAAACCATGATGACAATGTAAACATATGAATAAGGATGGATTAAAATATAAGTGTGGGAAAGGAATCACCCAATGAACACACATAAATTGAATCAATTCAATAGTGTTGAAAGAAAATAAATAGGCAGACAAACAAAAAAAAGTAGAAACAAACAAATAAACAATGCAATAGAAACCCTACAAACATTACCCCTAGAAAATAGGTGATAACTTAACAAATGAACTAAATGGGGGAATAGAAGAAAAGGAAGGGGGTGGCCAAGCTGTCTCCATATGCACTAGGCAAGTGAATGTTGCCTACATAGTTTTATGGATGTAATATCCAATAAAAAACTTTAGGCTAAATGTAGTTCTCCCAGGGAATGGGAAGAATGTGATAACTGATGAAAACAAATATAATGGATGTGATAGAAGAATAGAAATGGTCTTGCAAAATGGAAAGTGCATGAGAGAAAAAGGACAAGAAGGATGGGTAAACTAGATGAAAATTGATTTTCTTGTAACTTAGTAAGGGTTCCCAAAATCCTTAAGGTAAAGAAGTGGTCAATGTTTTGTTCTTTTCTAACAATTTTTTTGAATGTTTTTGGAAGTGTTTTGGAGTATCACAACTCAATCGAGAATGATGAGACACTAAATGGTTTAAGCTCACAAAATGGTGAGAGTGTCCATACTTGAGTTACTCATAAAATGGCTATAGCATGGATTAGGTTACTCACAAAATGGTGAGAGTGTTCAAACTTAGATTGCTCAAAAAATGACAAGAGCATTCATACTTACGTTGCTCATAAAATAGTGAGAGCATGGCTTAGGTTGCTCAAAAAATTATGAGAACATTAAAACTTAGATTTCTCATAAAATAGTGAGAGCATTGAGAAAAGGGCGATTGAGCTAACCTCAATAAGTATTAAGTGTTGCCTACATAGTCTTAGAGTGAGACCTCAAGTCACTATAGTTCCACCTTTATAGTAGAGGAACTCGATGAGTGTGGTAGCCAATTCAAACAAAATAGGCATAGTTGGTAAAAAGACACAATATGGCATACGAAGTGGTAAGTTGGTACGTCAAGGCTTAGTATTTCCCCTAGTTTACCCATAAGCAGTTATAAATAGGACACAATGGCATAGATCAATGGTACTAGTTTTCCCAAAGGTGGTTATAATTAGAAGCAAGAATGGTGGTAAGAAATCACTAATAAATGAAGGATGAAACTATTAAAACTTATATCACACTATCCCAAGATATGCTCCCTATATGAAATACTTGAACTAACTGATGAACTGATCAGATACCTTGATGTTGAAACTATGTAATGAATGACAAAAAACAAGGTCAAACAGGCTAGGCTTTAGAACATGCTAGGTCAATAGTTCAAAAATGGAAAGTAAATATAGGAAAGAGGATGAATAAGGGTGGTATGTGTATAAATAATAATAGTGATAAAATGGTATAACTAAAATGGTCCTTACAAAAAATACACCTTAGCATTCAAGCATAGTACTGCTTGAGATGGATAATATTCATTAGCTCTAAAAGTTTGTTACCATCTGATGTGATAAGCCTATATGCTCCTGATCCATAATCTATAGTGATGACAAAAGGCCCTATCCAATTTGGTTTGAATTTCCCTTTATGTTTCTTCTTGGTCATGGTATTCTTTTGGTTTTCTTTAAGAATAAGATCACCAAGTTCAAATGTTTTATACTTCACACACCAATTATAGTGGCATTTGAGTTTATTTTGATATGCTTGAATATTTTTGAGTGTGTCTATGTATTTTTCATCAAGTAGATCCATCTCTTGCAAGTGATCTACTCGATAGTCATGATCATCCAGGACATGCTTGAAAGAGATGCATAGTGAAGGCAACTCGACCTCAATGGGAAGGATGGCTTTAGTACCATAAACAAGTGAGTATGGAGTGGCTCCTGTGGGGGTATGATGATTAGTATGATATGCCCAAAGGGTAGGGAATATCTAGAGGTGCCAGTCACAACTAGCATCATTGATAATATTTTTGAGAATATTGACAATGGTTTTATAGGATGCCTCAGTTTGACCATTACCTTAAGGGTAATATGTTGTAGAAAAGTGTTGTGTGATATTGTATTTAGTAAATAAATGGTCTACATATTTGTTCTTAAATGATCCTCCATTATCAGATATAATGTCAAAGGGAATACCATAGCAGTAGATGAGGTGGTTGAAGATGAATTTGGAAATTTGCTTTTTAGTCACATAAGTGAGGGGTATAGCTTCAACCCACTTAGTGAAATATTCAGTGGCAGTAAGGAATGTTTATGGCCATCAGATGAAGTGGGGTTAATCTTCTCAATGAGGTCAAGTCCCCATGTAGAAAATGGACATGGTGTCAACATTATTTTTAGATTTTTTGCTAGGGCATGAATCAAATTAGCATGCCATTGACATTTGTCATATTTATTTACATATGCAGTGGCATCTATGTTTATTGTTGGCCAATAATAACCAGTATGCAAGAGATTTTTTGATAGGATTGCCCTATTAGAATGGGCCCCACATACTCCTTCATGAACTTATCTTAACGCTAATGTCGACTCTATTGAAGTTGAACAATGAAGTAGAGTTTCATCAAAACTACATTGATAAAAAGTGGATCCAAGTAAAGTATAATGAGTGGAATGATCAATGAAGGATTTAGTTTATTTTTAAGATAGGTTAGGTGGTAAAACTTGGTCATGAAGGTAGTTGTAAAGGTCTAAGTACCAGATAGAATTAGGATAAATAATATCACAAATCATGGCAATGATTAAAGGCTCATGAGTTGGTGCTAACAAATTCTAAATGAGGAACTGATACTCTTTAACTTTATCTATTTGTTAAATCAGAGATCCAATAGTAGCCATGGCATCTATAGTTCTGTTACTAGCCCTTGGTATATGCTCAAACTGAATGTTGGCAATTTGATTTTTAAGAGTGTCAACCATGGCTTTATATGGAACTAGCTTATCATCTTTGGTCTAAAAATGATCTGTGACCTGATTGATGATTAACTAAGAATCATCATAAAATTGAAGATGAGATATATTCCAATGCACTACTTTTCAAAGTCCTACAATAAGTGATTCATACGCAACCATGTTTTTTGTACAAGGAAAGTTGATTTTGAATGATTCAGGGATTAGATCCCCCTGCGGTGTAACAAATAATAGGCCTACCCCTTATCCATGCATAATGAACTAACCATCAAAATATAGCTTCCAAGGCTAATCCTTAAGGGGTGTATCAATAATGGTCATGATGGATTCATCATGAAATGGAAACTTGAGTGGTTGTGTGTCCATGAGGGGTGCTTCAACAAGTTGATCTACAAGAACTTGTCCTTTGATTGACATACTCTATGTCAAAATCACTAAGAAACATGATCCATTTAGCCATTCTACCTTGTAAAGATATTTTAGAAAGTAGATACTTGAGTAGATCTACTTTTGAAATGACCATGGTTTTATTATTCAACATGTAATGATGTAGTTTATGAGCTACAAAAACCATGGCTAGACAATATTTTTCAATAGGTGCATAGTTATGTTCATATGTAACCAAATTATGGCTTAATTAGTAAACAACATGCTCCTTTCCATTGTCATCATGTTGAGCAAAGAGTGCCCCCATAGCATAATCAGTAGTTGATAGGTATAACAAGAATGACTTTCCTAGCATATGAGGTAATAAAATAGGTGGATTGACAAGATAATCTTTGAGTTATTGAAAATATATTTGGTAGTGATCATCCCAGTGAAATGTAACTCCTTTATTCAAAAGGTGTGTAAATAGATGGCACTTGTTAGCTAACTAAGAGATGAAGCATCGGATGGACTGGATCTTACCCTATAAACTACAAAGTTGCTTCAAATTGGTTAGTGGTGGCATCTCAGTTATAACATGTACTTTAGCTAGATTGAATTCAATACCTCTACGAGACACGATGAAATCTAATATTTTGCCTAAAGTTACACCAAACACACATTTTTTTGGATTTAGTCTGACTTTGTACTCTCGTAGTCTTTCAAATAACTTATGTATCACTATTGAATGGTTAGCTTTGGTCTTGGATTTTCCTAATATGTCATCAAAATAGTCTTCAATAATAGCATGCATCATATCATGGAATATGATAGTCATGGCACTTTGATATGTAACTCTTGCATTCTTAAATCCAAATGGCATCACCTAATAGTAAAATGTGCCCCATGGAGTGGTGAATGTTATTTTATGTTGATCTTTTGGTGTTATTTTGATCTGATTATATCTTAAAAAGCCATCCATGAGTGAAAGCATTTCATAACTTACAATGGAGTCAATGATCATGTCAATATTAGGAAATGGAAAATCATCTTTAGGATAAGCTTAGTTGATGTCTCAAAAATCAATACAAATTTTGATTCCTTCAAGCTTTTTGCTAACAGGTACTACATTAGAGATCCATTATGAGTAGGCAATAGATCGGATACATCCTACTTCTAAGATTTTTTCCAACTCTTTCTTTACTAATATAGTAATGTGAGGATGCATCTTATAGAGATTTTGTTTTATTGATTTGGCATTAGGATTAACCATAAGGTGGTGTAGAACCAAGGTGGGGTCTAATCCTAGCATGTCAAAATAGGCCCATGCAAATATAACCATAAACTTTCTCAATAGAGCTGTAAAAAAATCATGTTCCTCTTCAATGAGGGATGTACCTAATTTTATCCATTTTAGGTCTAATAGAGTCCCAATGTTTACCTCTATTGTATCTTTGACTAGAAGGGTCAAATCATCTTCTAGGATATTAGGCAATGACTTAAACTATTAGACTATGTCAAGGTCATTTGTTAGGACTTGCTCTTCAACTTCTCCTAGACATGATTAATTTGAGTCTCCTAATGGTAGATTTGGCCATGTAACAAAAATAGTCATAAATTCTTGGAGAATGTGATCAAATACTTGTTTTTGCTCAAAACTAAACTCGGATCCATAGGCAAGTTTGTCATTAGTGGTCCCCTAGTCTAAATTCAAAGAAGAATGAACACCCCCATCTAATGGTGCCTGAAACAGGTTTTCACCACTATACTAGCCTTTATCTTTACTTTTTCCCTAGTTAGAAATCACCTCAAAGAGGTTTTAATTTTAGGACCTCAATGTTTTAATTATTTGTTTTTGGCTAAGGGTATTCACTCACTCTCCAAAATAGGCTACAGGATCCAATGTGATTGAGAATCTTGATTTGTGATCTCCTAACGGAACATTATCTCTAAGGCCTAAGAAATCATATAATGCCTCATCATTCTAGAACTCATCAATCAATAGACTGGATTCTTGTTGGTCCCAATCTATCAATTGGGGATAATATAATGGCAATGGATTATGATGAATGGCTTGGGTAAGGGTACAAATGACATTGTTATCAAACAAATTGGTTTCAGCTAGGTTATCGAAAGTAAGGCTATGATCAGACTCTACTTCATTGGTGGCATCATCATCACTAGTCATTGGTGATGGAGTTTGATTAAAAATGTGGGGTTACCCCCAGGTGGTTTAAATCCAAGTCCACAAGATCTTTAATACTTAGTCATAGAAATTAGCTTGATGATTCCTTATTGATTCGATCTAAGGCCTCTTTCTTTATAATTGTGATGCTCTATGATCCTATTGGGAATATGCTACTTTGCATTTTTATAACAATCATCATGGTCATCATTGTATAACCATGATTCATTCCCTTCAAGAGGGTTAGGTCCTAGGCCAAATGCTAGTATAAATGTGACAGATCCCTTATCTTTGTTATTTTGTTGCCAATGCATATGTGGAATGACTTTAGGTCACCTAAATGTTTTCAAATTTTGAGGAATATTAGTGATATGAAACATATCATGGGTCATATATTATCTTGGTCCATTATCTAAAATGGTGAAATGATTGGAAGCTTCAGGAGGTGACATGTGGGAAAAGGAATCCAAGGTATTAAGATCTATACAATTATTTGATGAAGGATCAATAAGTATAGCCTTTCCTTTATCCTTCTTAGAACTGGGATTCATACCATACTGATAATTATAGATTTTAAACTTAGCCTCAAGATGCTTGCAGTGTTCATATGGGTGTAAATATGTTAGAATATTCACTTCCATCCTCGAGTGGGAAAACTTGATACATTGGTGCAGTGTTGTTGGGACTACACGAATCTCATGTAACCAAGGCCTACCTAAAAGCATGTTGTATGATAAATCCAAATCCATCACATGGCAAAGTGTATCATGGGTCAAAGGCCCAATGATAATTAACAAACTAATGGTTCCCTATGATTCTCTTTCCTTATTATCATAAGATTTGATAGTTATTATTTCTAGTTGGAGATCTATCATCATGTACCCAAGAAGCTTGATGATCTTGAGAGACACTATGTTGAGGCTAGATCCATTGTCAATAATGACATGTTTCACTTTATGGCATCTAATACAAACTTCTATGTATAATAGGTTATTATGGAGTGGGCCAAGGGAAGACATATCACTTTGGTTGAATGTGACTTGTTGAGTTGGAGCTAGGTGTCTAACCAAAGCTTGAAATTTATTAGGGGATATGTCACTAATAATAGTGGATTAGGTAAAGAACTCATTAAAGATGTTCTTGTGGATTATTGATGTTTATAGTAAATCTAAAATATAAATGTTTTGCTGGTGTCTTCTACAATTATTCCATAATATCAAACTTTTAGTCTTGGTCATTAGTGAATGGTTTATTCTGAGGTTGAACGGTTGGTCAAATGATAGGCAAAGTGGCAAATGGTTGTGGACCTAAGATAGTAGTCTTCAACATTTGAGTTTTGATTGCACAATTAGGATTAAATACTAGACCATTATTGTTAATCGATGTTGGAAATGGTATGGGACTGGATAAGACAAGTCTTGGTTGTCGATGCACTTGCATGTGGTCACGTGATAAGAATGAGTTGTTGCTATAAGATCCAAAAGTTGAATTCCTAGTTTGATGGTTTGCCTATATACACTCCTAGGTCAAAGAAGGATTATCCATGTGATTTGGCTAAATATTATTATTTAGCAATGGTCTAGGTTTATTAGTGCTTGGTCTAGGATTAATGGAGATGGTATTAATGCTACCACCTAAAATATGACCTACAACCCTATTTTAGTCATGTGAAACTACATTGTAGGTTTTTTGGTTGTTACCATTCTAACTTTGGTTTTGTCCATTATTTTTTTGTTGTGGATTTTACTACTGATTTTGTTGGTTCTATTGGTTTGGCCTTTGATTTTGATACTATTGATTTTGATACTATACTGGCCATTATTGTTGCTAATTATTCTATTGTTATTGATTATTATGTCATGGAAAGGGGTTTTGATAGATCCTAAGAGTTTGATTAGAAGTGGAAGCATAATTATCTAGTTTTATCTCCCAATTTTCCAACATATTTTCAATTAGATGCTTGATTTGGACACATGTTCATAGATTATGCCCATGGACCTGATGATAGTCACAAAATTCATTTTCACAGTACCAAGTAGGGTAAATAATGCCTTGTGGATAATTATTTGGTATAGGACAACTAATTAGATTAGTGGTGGAAAGCTTGTGAAATACAAATTTAATAGGTTCTCCTGGGTCACTAAAGATACGATGTGTAGGGATGGTTCTTCTAAAAGGAGGGGTTTTCAATGGTAAAGACTATTGTATTTATTGTGTAGGTCTTGGTTATTGTACTTATGGCATTAGTTGGAGAGATTTTTGGGTAGAAGTAAGCTAAAAAGGTAGTGTAGATGATGCTTGCATAGTTTGGACATGACAAGATTTGGTTACTCCATTTCCCACAACATTCTTATTTTGATTGAATTACTTCAATATTTCATGATTATTGGCTTGTAATGGTTGTGATGCTTGTGCTTGGATGGGATGTTGGTCATTTTAATGATTGTTTCCTTAATTTTTATTAGTTGAATTAAGCTTGATGACCCTTTTCTTGATGAGCACTCGCTCGATCAACAAAATTTTATCAATATGCAGTTCTAGATGATAGGCTATCTCACTATGCAAATTTTTAGTAAACGTAGTGGCTAATTATTTATTTGGTAAATTGTGGGTGAAATAATTTACAAGGGCTCTCCATTAATGTAAATAACTTGAAAAACTCTCCCCAACTTTTTGCTTTGCTTGTGTTAGGTCCACTAATGAAATCTCATGCTTGAGATTATAGGAAAAGTGGTACACAAATTTATCAAAAAGATCATCAAAGTCTGTTACTAAATTTTTGGGAAACTTTAAAAACCACTCCAAGGCTTGTCTAGCCAAGATCCTCAAAAATAACAATAAAAGGTATATGTCACTATATGCCACTAGTTGACATGCGATAAAGAATTTAGTCAAATGAGATTTAGGGTCACCTTTCCCTTTATACTTATCAAATTTGGGTGGTTCGTATCCTAGAGGAAATGGTATCTACAAATACTCCATATTTGATGGATAAGAACACACATCATCTAATTTGAAATTCTTAGTCTACTTCCCCACCTGAATGGCAACAATTTCATCCTTCATTTGTTGCAATTATTGGGATAGGAAACTAGATGGAATATTGGTTTGAGGGAGAATATCAGTTTGTATATATGGTTGGGAGGTCACAAGTGGAACACTTTGACCAGGGTATGATGGAGACACCTATTGAGGTATATTGGCTTGGTTGGGGAATGGACCAGGAATATGCATACAGGGATTGGGATGCACTTAAAATTAAACATTTGGCTGCACAATATTCTAGTTTGGGTTAGTGATAAAGGTTTGACCTAGGGGATTTTGTGGTTAGGATGAAGGGATATAACTATACTATGCCTATTTTGGTTGAAAAGGGATGTGTTACTGACTAATCAAACCTTGTTGTTGAGTAGGAACTTGTGGACTAAGACCCTATCTCTAGATTTGTGGCACATTTTGAACTAATGGTTCTCTAGTAGGTACCTGAGAAACATGAGGACGTCCTTATTGAATGAAACCTTATGAGGAAGTGAAATTAGGTTGCAAATTTGACATTTGTCATTGACCAATATTTTCACACTATTGACTAGTCATTGCATGATTTTGAATTGGCATATTAGTCTACGACTGAAGAGGTATGTTCATAATTACTTAGTGGGGTGGAATATCGGTTACCCTGGTTGGGGTGGCAATGTATTCATCCTTTTTTTTGTTGATATACTAGGTTGTGTCTACTATTGTGGAATACTAATCACTACTTTTTTAGGGGGAGTAAGATTCATCACATTCTATCATTGAGGCATAATATTAGCCATTGTTTGATTATCTAATCCTATAGTTTATACACTTGAGGAAGCAGTTGGTTGAGGCTAGGGTACATAAACTCCTATTCCTTGGTATGATTATCTACTCATGGGATTAACTATAGGCACATGTTGTTGGCTAGTTAATTGCACATTAATACCACTTTGATTAAGATTGGATGTTGTTTACACATTATCTACTACATTTGGCTTAGTATTCAGTGTAGAAGCTAAAGACACTTATTCAATAATTGGCATATGTATCAAGTTATCTCTCAAAATGGTTTGTATAAATTGGTTGGAACTTAGATTTTCTTGTTCAGTTAATTCCATCAACACTCCTATTGAAGGAACTAGGTCAATGAGAGGCTTACTTACCATGTTCATCTGATTAAAATCACATGTTAAGTTTAGGTAGGTTTGGTATGCTATTTGCATTTGGTTAAAGTGATCTTTCATGATGTTTTTGCCTCGATTGGATATACTAGGGTCTTGGTATGTTATTTGGAATAGATCCATAGGATTTCTAGAAGAAGCCTATAGATCATAAATGATATTATGGGGCACACTTACTAGACTTGGTAAATTTTCATGGTAGAAGTCTATGGGAAACTTAGCCCCTACCTCTATGGCCCTAACAAAAATCTCATCTTTGTTCTCTAACACATGTCACTTAAACAAAAATGGATCATACATGGAAGCCAAATTAGTATAATATGGCTATTGAAGTACTGGTTCATCCACCATGGGTATTGTAGCTAAATATTGCATGGTTTGTTCTTGGTCCTATTCTGTGTAAGGTGGTGTGCTAACCAAATAGTTAGCCAATGGATCTTGGCTTTGTGCCCTTGATTGAGTATTATAAGAGGGATAATAATCTATATCATAAGTAATGTTATATGCATAGGGGTATTTCACCATTTCTTCGTATGCAACTACATTACTAATCCTTGGATTGTACATGAGTCCACTACGAGTATAGGAATACATGTTGGGATCTATAGTCAATGCTTGGTGATAAAAGGTCAAAGAGTTCTAAAAACTCTAAAAAGGATAGAATCTAAAACAAATGATGCCTTCAACTTGGTCTATATTTGTCAAAAGGATCAAAAGGTTTATGCAAAGATTTGTGAGGAAACAAGCTAGCATAAAATATCTAACATTTCACTATTCACACAAAGATGAGCAAGGAAATGGACTAAAAGATCGAAATGCCAAACTCTAAGGTTGAAGTGTTTTAAATCAATCTAATCTAATAAATTAAAAGTTGCTAGGTATTTTGGAAAAATTTGGTGTCAAAATCTAGGTTCAAACAAGGCATGTGCTAGGACTCTTGGCTAAATAGCATCAAAAGGTAGACTTTGAAAATAGATGAAATTTTTAATCTAACAGATTTGAAACACTTCTAACAAACACTAGGCATTTGATTATTGGACATGAACTTGGTCAACTAGGTATAAGATATGAAACAAAAGTCACTTTAGCAATAGTTTATTTTCTCATAAATAATGGTATAAAACTTATTTCTTTTTGACAAATAAGCTAGACAAAGGTGAATAGTATAACTGTGCTTTGCACAAAGGATCAAAAGTATACTTGGATCAGTCTGAATATGTAGTAATGAATTTGTAATTCTATGTAATAAGGTCCATGAAACAACATTTGAAATGATTTGGGTGGTGTAACGATGCTATACTACCCAAAAGGTGTGACAAAAAGGTTTGCTTCAAAAAATTTATAAGGCAAAGGTGCTTTCTTATAATTTTGATAGAATAACACTTCTTTTCTTGACTCAAAAATGTTGTGGTGCATAGACTTAAAGTCAAAGTGTTTAGCATAAAATGGATTAAGTATATCAAGTGAGGACAATGATTATGAGTATTAAATGACCTTCAACCCAAATTGGAAATTAAACCTAATTTCCCTGATGTTTAATACAAATGGTGAACCCACTTAACACATCAACCCTATAAACTTGTAAAGGTGTAATTTTGAATTTAAATTATAAGTGAAGTACTTAAACAACTTTGGTAAAGGTCTAGACTCAATTGGGTAGCATAACTGTGCCAAAGTGGATGATATGACTCTCAAGATTTTGGTGAACTTTGAACAAGCCAAATGGATGATCTCATATGGGCAGTATAACGCCTCTTTGTTTAAATAAAAATGAGGACCATGTGTTTGGTTTGGGATTGTTTGTTTACACCAAATTTTGACTCCAAACAAGACTTTAATCTAGGACAAGACCAACTAATTAATCACCCTTAGATCCTAAACTGACAAGGTTACTTGGTATTATTGGAATCCATCAATATACATCATTTGAGAGGATTTTAAGTGTTCATCCAAAAGTAAATACGCATTATATATTAGGGTTTTTACACCCCCCTTCTCTTAAATGATATTATTGTGACATGGACCTTGAGGCACACCTTGTACAAACAATACTTCCATGAAAAGTGGGGATTTGTCTAAATTCTAACAAGTTTTCGAATGATCTAGGGGAATCAATTGCACAATGACTTTCACACCAAATAATGCAAAATAAAAGCATGGATTTTGGGTTTGTATCACTTGGCTTATTGCAAAAGGTCTAGTCCTTTTTGAAACCATTATATTTTGCTGTTACCTTAGTGTAGTATGATGTCCAAAGTGCCACTACATCCCATGTGCAACTCTAAAAGAGTCAAATGAAGTCAATACCAAAAGATGAAACCTTGGGTCAAAGCTTCCCTAAATAACTTGTTAGAGGTGATTAATTCACCCTCGCAAGCCAAGATGCATAAAAATAAAGAAATCATGAAAGTAGAAAGACTTTAGGGTCATTTTCACAATCACCCAAACATTGAGTTTCTTTCTAAGCCTTGGACTAGGCTACTTACAATAAGAATGGCACTTTTGATTACAGGGGTTCCCTAGAGGGGAAAAATATAAGAGCATACATGAAACACCCCTCTTTCTTCCAAACGAGATTTTATTTAAACAATTATTTCAAACAAAAAACTTTTAGAAAGATGAGTTCATTTTTAAGCACCAAATTCAAAAGATTGAGTGGTGTTCATTTGACCCCTTGGTCTTAGTTGTAACTTTGAAAACTAATGCTAAAAACACTTATTTAAGCACCTTAAATGCTACTTTAAGCACCAAAATAATTTTCCTAATTCATTATGTTCTAAAATAAGATTTATCAAACTTGAAATCTGCTAGCTACATGTCTACCCTTAAGGCATCACCCCAAAAGCAAATATGTTAGATTAGAAACATTTTAAATGGATTTTACAAATTTTGTAAAAAAAAAATCTATGAAAATTTAAGCTAAACTAATGCCAAATTCTAAAAAATTAGGAGAAAACACATGGTTTTAAAAAAAAATCATCCAAAATAGAGTCTATATGACCCCAAACCAAGCATTTTAAAATAGCTCTCGGGTTTGTGTTTTTAAGAAAACATAGTGACCAACATCGGTTATATACCATTGATGTTGGCAATGTCCAACCGATATCTAACTAATGTCATTTATACTAACCGATGTCGGTTGAGCCAAGTAATTGATGTTAGTATTTCCTATTGATGTTGATTACTACATAAACCTATGGTAATAAAAAATGTAAAAATAAAGTTAGAAAATCAATTTTCAAGAGTTTTAATGATCCAAATGAAGATTTTAAAGATGTAAAATGATATTCTTTATGTACGAGATGTGTCTAGCCCCATCGAGCATACCATTATGTGATCTAGGAATTTGACTCAAGAGAGGATGGTTAATATTGTGTTAGTTCCAAAATGAAAATAAAATAAAATAAACACACTAATAGCATAACATCTCTAAGCCTTGACACTAGGGAGAGCTTAGTTAACAATTATGAATGAAACACATAACTAAAATGCAAAATAAAACTCTATTACCTTCCTTGGATGCTCCAAAAAGTTTGTTGTGGTGGCTTGCTTGGCTTGTGCTCATGAAGTCTTTGGCAATAGAAACTTGAAAACCTCCATCTCTCCTTGGCACCTTTGGCTTATGGCTTGGCTCAGCTTGGAATCAATTTAAAATTATAAAACTAGTTGTATGAATATTTTGGAACCAATCTTGCATTATAACTTTTCACTAATTAAGCTTAGAAATGATGTTGTGAGGCCTCCTAGTTATAAATTTTTGGATTTGATTAGAATCAACCTCAACCATCCATCTCAAGATTGAGATGTGTGGTTGAGGTTTAATTCAATTTTTGGAATTAAGTTTTTAATTATCCTCATCATGGCATTGGAAGAAGGGGCAATTAAGAGGCATGGAGGGCATCATGGAAGGCATTGATGAGGCATGGAGGGTATGAATCTTGATATTTGTGGCATTTATGGCCTAGGGATGTCTTCACAAGAAATGAGGTCACTTGATGATGCAAATATTGAATATTCATTTCCAAAACAAATTGTTCAACAATTTTCCATAGAATTATTAATTAGGCCTTAATTTAGGTTAATTAGATCTTAAACATTATTAAGCACATTGTGCACAAATTACTCAAATTGATCAGAATGCCTTATTATTAGTCCTAAATTTGATTGGATTTAAATTGGAAGTCCAAGATAGATGTGTTGGATGTGTATTACCATTTAGAATGTTTCCAACAACAAATAACAAAGGCACAAGTCTTGTGCAAAATATTTCATAAGAAAGAGCAATCTAGAGCATGCATGTGCAAATTTGGCATTTTGACTCAAAATGAACTGATCAAAGTTAGCTGGCCCATAAATTGCATTGCCACATTTAGGGATACACTAGTCAAAATCAGAATTTTTATATGTCATTTTCACATAATTTAACATGTTTTAGTGTTTTTAGGCCAAATTGTGCATTTTAGATGGAAACTAGCCAAAACCCTGATTGGAGGTTATTGGTGGCCAGATTTAGGTGTCTACAAACATTACTACGTAGAATCATGTTAAGGCATCCCTATTTTTGGTATTATCCTATATATAATAGTAACCTATCATGAATTCATCTCTAGTCAAATTGTGACCTAGAAAATTGACAGATTGGCCTTTGGACCCATTAAGCTGAGCACTTAAACAATTCCTAAAATGCAAAAATGCAAAGTAGAATGAATTAACTAAGCAAATCAAGTTAAATACTTAAGTGAGATTTCCATGTGCAATTAGTGAATATTAATTTTTTTAAAAATAAATTCCAATAAAATTGAGGTCATGATGATGTCATCCTCCTTAAAGTCAAGGAATTGAAAATATCTCCATTAAAGCCTTAAATTTTGAAATGAAGAGCCATGCTTAGTAAATAGGATATCTATCCCAGACATTAATTGCTTGTCCCCTCTTTAACTTAACTAGGGTTAAACTTAACCTAACCATAGTTAAATCTAACCTAACTACACTTGTGTTAGAGTTAGTTAGAGAACCTATAAATAGAAGTGACAAGGCCATTCTAAAAGAATCTCTCAAGCCAAATTTATAATGTTGAATTGTTGAGAGACAAATAATTCTTATGTAATGTTATAATGAAAACTTATTTATATATTTCTACATCTTGCCAAAGCAAAGACAAACATTGTCAAAGTGACAAGGAGAAATGATGCAAGGAGCACCATTGTCAAAGTCTCTTTGAGAACATGACTGAGCACATTCCTCCCAGGCTAATGGGTAAAACTTGCTCACAAAGAAAGTGAAGAATACTTTTTTTATATTCTTTTGTTTGTTACTTGCATTGTTCTCTTGCTCCTTGAGTGGTTATGCTTGAGGTGTTAGATTTATTTATGTGTTTTATTGAGGTTTATCATACTAACACTTGACTAACTCCCCTCTTAGATTCCTATCTCACATAATGGCACACCTGGTGGGACCACACACCCCACATGCATAATGAGTTCATCTTTGGACCTATTTGGAGCCAAGAATCATTCATTTTAGACCTTGAATTCTTACTTTTATCTAACTTTTTCCATGTTTAGCCTTTGACTTCAGAACTATGAATTCATTACTACAAAACTATAAATTCGAAAGGGAAAATTGCAAAATCATCAATAGAAACCATGAAATCATCATAAATAATTATGAAATTATCCTTGTTTGAACTTGGTTCTACAAAACTATGAATTTGGAACTGAAAATTTTGAAATTATCATGGTAAATCGCAAATTCATCCTATAGGAACCTCAGCTTTTTCTTAGTTTTATGGTTAATTAAAAAATTATTTAGAAGTAATAAAATCATCTTTTTGAATTGTAAAGTTGTTATTTTCATTTATGAAAATCATTATTTTTAGTTTAGAAATCATCTTTTTAGGTTGTGAAATTGTCTATTTGGGTTGTGAAATTGTATGTCTAACTATGAAATCATTATTAAATAGTGAAATTACAATTATCTATTTTTTGTGTTTTCTACAAGTTTTTAAAATAGTTGAAAATTTATGATTTGAAGTGAAAAATCATTAAGATGAGTTGTGAAATTGTTTAGGAATTTTGAAATCACTTTTTGTAATTCTATGTTACATTCTGGTTTTCTGTATTTTTATGCCTGAATAATTTTGTAGTTCACAATCACTGTGTAACTTCAAAATTATTTTAGAGAGCTAATTTTTGTGTCTTATTGAGCTAACATTCAGGATTTTCACCTTGGATTAAACACAAATTAATCCACTAACATTATTTTTAGAGATTTGAACCAAGAGAAGAAATCTTAAGTGATTTTTAATCAAAATTTCCTTTTATAAAATCAAAATTCACAAAAAAGGTTAAAATTCATCCACATTTGGTTAAGTTACTTAAAAATCACTTAACAAATTTGTTTTTAAAGAATTTTAAAGTTTTTTACAAGTGAAAACAAGGCCAAGGGGCCCAAAAATTCAATCACATTTAAATTAAGTGATATTAAAAAGAACCTACATTTTAGTTAGAGATCTTAAGGGCTTTTTCAATTTTTATTTGTTCTTTAGTTTTAACTTATATAGATTAAATTCTTTATTTTTTGTCAAACAAAAAATATAGCATGTATACTCTCCCTCCATCCCCTTTATAGAACTCAAGTGACCAAAAATAATGGAGTGTTGTTAATTATTTCATGGTGATGACATGAAGGTGTCCTAGGGAGTGGATGAAGGGCCTTGTTAGCCTAAGTAACAATGACAAATTATGCAATGTGCTTATCCTAGTATGCTTGATTGATCTTCAGTTTTGGATTGGTTAGATATGTTCAAGATGAGTATGGTTATTTGAGCATGTGAAAGGGGTCCTATCAAAAGTCAATAATGGTTTGAGTGCTTGTGTGCATGATTGGAATTCACCTGGTTTATCATTTCTCTCATCTAGACATTTTGGGTTTAGTAGTAGAAAATATGAGTAGGAAATTTCTTGACATCACCATTACCACATGTGGATGAGTCAATGGGAGTTTTTAATATGGTTGTGATCTCATTGTTCCCTATTTTCTATGCACTAAATCTCAGGACATCTGCTTATGTGAATTCAAAGATATATGAGTGCAAAGTTGGGCTCTCAAGCATTTTGATAGTTTTTTCTATGTTCAAATAGAGTTGAGTAAGCATGTTGATGATGTCATCATTCACATACATGTATATTTTAGGATGAAATGGTCACATGGGTTTTCTCAGTATTGTGCCTAGTTATTTTATACTAAATCTCAAGTCATGCACCTAAGCACAACAAAATATATGTAAGTTCAAAGTTTTACTCTCAGGCAGTTTGACATTATTTTCCTATACTTCGCTAAATTTGCATGAGACAAGAAAAAGTTGACTAAGAAGTTTGGTGATGTAATATATCACATGTGTGGATTTTTTATAATAAAATGATCATATGGGTTTGTTTAGTTTTTATTCGAGTTGATTTACACTAAATTTTAGATCATGCACCAAAGCGCATCAAAATTTATGCATGTGCAAAGTTGGCCTTCCAAAAAATTCTTGACATTGTTGGCTCTATGATATAAAAATTTGAGTGAGAATATTAATGGACTTATATCTCACACATTCAAATGCTTTAGGATAATTTTGACACATGGTTGGATTCTATTATGAGAGGAGATCATATGGTCCAAATTTGAGAACATGCGAGTGAGCAAGGTAAAATTTATTGGGCTTCAAAGTTAGATTCTCAGATAGATTGAAATGGTTCCCATACTCAATTTTTCACAAGGTAAATTTTTAACATCATCAATGGGGTGTGTTGCTCTAAGATGTTAGGAAGTAGTGAGATGGTGCAAAGTGTTCAATATTTAACATTGTGTAGAGATAAAGATTGAGATTCTTCCAAGGATAAACAGTGAGTGGGTGATCATAAAAATATAAATCCATGGAGTGTATTAAATTTAAGATGTCAAAGTGATATACATCTATCATTTTTAAAGCTATGAAAATCTCAAAGAGATTGATGGAGTGCATGAGGTCAAATTTGCCAGATTACATGAGATGAGATCAACATGTTCAAGGTTTAACATTTGGCATCATTAGACTATTTGTTAAAGGTTGAGATTCATAAAATAAGATTGAAAGTGCATGTTTAATCTGAGAAACAAGGACTCGAGATGATTTTATGGTGTTTGAGGTTTAACTATGATCGTTTGAATTTGAATATTTGAATTTAACAAAGAAAAAACTAGTGTCTAGTTTTTATGCTATAACTTTCAATCCAAGTAGAATTTGACCATGCAGTAAAAGGTGAATTTGTAGAGGACTCCAAGATGATTATATAAATATAAATTTTAAGGTTTTAATGTATGTATAGATAAATACATTTATCTCCAAATTTGATTGTGTTTAACTATGTTCTGCAAGTGACCCAAAAAGCATAATTGAGATCTTTCTGATGTTGTTTTGATGTTTAATGATGAATTAGCTATTATATCATGTTGTATAATCCATGAGGATGATTTATGTGCATTATGAATTTTTTATCAACTGTATGTAGTCTAAATAAAGGTTTACAAATTTATTATGTATTCATTCATGGTGATTGTGTGCACAAAATGTTGTTTGAGCAAATTATGCTTTAGCAAAAGTGTGTTTTGGTGACTTTGATCATGAGGATGTCAAAGGGGTCATTTGGAATGGTTCCATGATTTTTTAATTTGTCCTTTTTTCTTCTTTTTCTAAGAGAAGTGTCAAAGATATGAAAATTTCTTCATAGGACCTAAAAGTGACTTAGGCCTATTTGAAAGTGGATTGTACTTAAGTGTAACCCATGTGAGATGCCTTAAGGGTAAAGGCAGGTATTTTGGCTGATAAGAAATATTTTAATCTTGTTAATTCATGATTTATCTATAAATGGTGAAACCAAATGTGTTGGTTTATAGACTTTTGAGAAGATTTGTGAGTAGGTGCTCAAAGTTAAGGCTTGTGAAAATGTGGAGCCAAGTGAAGGAGTGAACCTTTGAAAGAGAAGGTGCATGTTAGTGAGGACCAACATAGAGTGAAGAGGACCCTACATGATTTTTTTTCAAGGTGATGAAGGTGATCACATAGGTCATTCGACCTAATAAGCCTAGAAGAGTGAGTATGCTCAAGAGGCTATTTTGAGAGAGTATATATGGTGAGCGAAGACAAGGTAAAGGTTGTGTGTGCTCAATGAATGGGTTGAAGGGAAAATCAAGTTGATGATGGTGTGTATGAACTATAGGTCATATATTTGATGTCATAATAGTGCTTTTGTAAGTTTGATTGTGTATGAGGATACATAGAATGCCTAGTTGATGATTTAATGAGTAGAGTAGATTGAAGACTATGTGTATGACCTATAGGTCATATTTCTGATGTCCAGAAGGCGATATTATAATTTGAGGATATGTGAAGAGGTCTGAGTGAGCATATGAGGACATTTTGAGTGAAGAAGGAGAGAGATTATGTCATGCCTGTGTGAGAGGCTTATATAAGATAGAGAGGAAGTTTGCATAACAGTTAGATAAATAGAGATCCATCATCAGGTGTTGAAGACATCAGTTCTAAGGTGGAGGTGTTCAAAGGAGGGTCTAAATGAGTTGATCTTCCTTAAGGGAAATTAATCCTTGTGAAATAAGTGTTTCACTAAATGCATTTAGTTAGGAAGATATGATCAAGGTTTTTTGGTATAAAGGAGTTGACCAGTCTCTTGTTTATAATTTCTTATAGGATGGTAGTCCATGTGTTATAGGATTGAGAGTGGGTTTTATCGCCCAAGAGGATTTCTCATAGGAACTATCTATTATGTTTTTGATCTTGTGTGTTGATTGAATGAATGAGCTCTCTTTTTAATATTGCTTGATCAAGTTAATATATGTTGATTTTTTAATTAGTTTAAAAGGACTGGAATTGAGTTTAAAATATATGGGCTCACTGATTCACCTCCCTCTCAATGATTTTACCTCTTATAATTGGTATCAAAGTGGGTCCTTTGGATTAAGTTAAGTAGCTTGAAGGAGATCCTAAGTTCGTATAAACATGACTAAATAGTTGAATAAAGAGAATCAATAATGGAAGGCTATGATCAAGGCACTTGAAGAGTAGTATGTACTTTAAAGAAATATGCAAAAGAGGATAAGAATGTTATCAATGATCTCAAGGTTTAGACAGTAAATGCCAAGACAAGTTTGTGTTCAAAATAAAAGAACATTGTGTTTGATAAATAAACTTTCCATAATAGTAGAGAAAATGAAAATAAGGAAGAAGAAGTTGATCTAGAAGCTAAGCTCATGAGTGCTCTTGGTGAACTAAAGGAGTAAAAGAAGATGAATCATAAAATGAGGAATATGATCAAAGGTCTTGAATCAAAAGTTAGTTCTCTTGAGGGAAGTTTGTTAGGTATGTCCAAGAAAGAAGAAAAGAAGTATCAAGAATAGATCAAGTTTATTGAACTGAAAGCATATAGATTGGAATACATGGCCAACAAGTCCAAAGAGGATGAAGAGAATATCAATATTATTGTGGATCAGTTAAGGACTACAAATGTAAATCTAATAGAATGAGAAGATGAATACACTCTAATAAATATTGAGATTGAGTCATTAAAGAGTGAGCATGAACTTGTTATAGTCAACTTAGAAAGCTGAAAAAGAAGCATGAGAAGTTTGAGTATGTCAAGGAGAATGCATGCTTTGAAAATAATACAAGAAAGTTTGTTCAACAACCAAATGCTTCAAGATATGATATTTTATTTCATGGTTATTGTTATATATGTAATAAGTATGGCCATAGAGCTAAGGACTGTAGAAGGAAGTCAGTCAAGTATGGACATTCATGGAGCTATGATAGAAAGAGCTTTTGGCCAAAGATTGATCACAATTCAAATCTATCAAAAGGTACAAATGATGTTATTTATTTTAGTTATCATAAGAGTGGACATATTTTTAGATTCTATCCAAATGGTGTTAAAAGGTCTTCAAGGTATGTCAAAGTATATAGATCTCCTAGAAAATTAAGAAAGGATAAACTTAGATATGGAAACCAAAGGTAATCATTGCCAATTCTTTAGTCATAAAGATGATAAGAAAGTTACTCTAGAAGGTTATGTTGAAAATTAGGATAAGTTCAAGGATCAAGTAGGTAAGATGGTTGTAGAAGATGAGGAGAGTCAGACTATGGTATGAATACCTAAGGTAGTAAATACTAAGGAGACTAACCCTATTGAGTCCAAGAGTCTTGATGGTTTGTTTGCCATGATAGACAAAAAGGAAAGTTAAGAGTTTATCTTGATAGCTTTTATTAACAAATCTGTAGAAAAGAATGAATTCAAGGATTCATTCAAATTCAAGTAAAATTGCAAGTTAGAGAAATTATTGGAGATATAAGAGTCTCCAAAGTTTTAGGACCTTTAATCTCACTATGTCAAAAGGGGTGTCTCTCTCTTAGCTTTAAGGAGACACTTGTTAGTCAGATGAAGCTTGGTGGCTATTAGATATTGTATGATGAGAAGGTATGAAAAAAAACTATGTTTGTGCATTATTTATATATATATATATATATATATATATATATATATATATATATTGGAGAAAAGAAGCTTCTAAAGAATCTTAGTGGTCCTATCTTGAGAAGGATTTAACTTGTTGATCATGGTTTAGATGCTCTAGTATAAAGGTGAGTTTAAAATATCTATCTGCATATCAATTTGTGCTAGATGCTAGGTGAGCCTATAAGTTGAAGGCTTCTTTTCTAGGCTTATATCCTAGATCTTGCTAAGCCTATTAAAGGCTTATTAAATAGTTGTGTATGCCATGGAAGTTCATAGTGTTCAGAAGATGAGGTGTCTTTATATAAGTATTGACTATGTTTGGATAGTATTTGAAGACTTGTTGAATATTTCATGACCTAGGTGAAGCATGGAATTAAGGGGAGTATATGTGAGATGTTCCTATCATGATAATGAAGATATCTACTACAATTATGGATTCAAGAATATTGATATGATGAATTGATCAAACCAAGTCATATGTTTTGATAAGGTACTAAAACCTCATGCATGAGAAAAGAGAGCTTGTGAGTTCTATAAGAAGATAGGTCTAAGGATCAAAAAGGCTTAAGAGTAAAGGAGCTTGATGCAGGTTCTGATCTTTCAATTTTGTGGTGTTCTTCAGGGTCAATATGGGTATTTTTAGGTGGCTTAATGAGATTGATGTAATGACAAGAATATTTTGATGCTCAAAAATGTTTTTACACTTCTTTGTGATGTTCTTTAGGTGGTTTATTGGTCTGAGGGTATGTTGATATCAAATTGGATATTTTTTGTTCACTCTCAGGTATCCTACTTTGTGCTTAAGAGTATGCAGGTCCTAAAATGGGTTATAAGATGTATGGGTTAATAAAGATTTGGAAGATAAAATATTGGTCCAAAAGTGTGTAATGGTTGTCTCCAGGTATAAAAAAAGTTTTAGAGATGGACGTTGACCAGAAGGAGGTTTGTTGACTCTATTTGTTTTGAGATTTTAAGGGTTTTGGGATATAATATAAAAGTGTTTTGCCTTATGATTTGAGGTATAAGACATATTAATAAGTTTAGTGGACCAAATGGGTTGTCAAATCAAGACTTACAAAGATTTGAAGGTTTGTGGTTCTCAATTTATTCAAGTTTTTGTCAAGTTGGGGGCCTAATTGGGTAGTTGGTTTGTGAATGAAGTATGTTGTATAAGAGGATATAGGTGACTAAAATTGGTTTTATTTAAGGGTAATATGAGATTTCTCCATATATGAAGTTTTAGGTCCTAAATATGTGTTTATTTAAAGTTGTGGGCTCTGCAAGTTCTAGGTAAGGGTTACAAGGAGACTAGACAAGCCTAGTGAGAAGAAGAGTGTTTTTTGCTCAATTTCTCCAAAATAAAAAGGTGGGTATGTTTTAAGGAGAGTTATCAGTTTGGTTTAGTGAATATTTCCTATTTTTTGAGTGGCATAAATTTCTATTGATGATCCTTGAGGTGGCTTAAGAGAGAAGGTTAGTAAGCCTGTATGGTGGTTTCTCATGGTGTATGGAAATATGAAGATGCTTAAAAGGAGAAATGGATCAAAAATAATAGGGGAAGTCACTCTCAAATGATTTTTGGTGAGTTTCATCAGATTTTAGTGTTTTTTGTGTTCTTTATTCATTGGTTATAGTACTTAGTTGAAGAGAGTGTTGGCATGGAGTAAAAAGAAGGTGTCAAGACAATAAGAGGTAGGATCAAGGTAAGGGGGAGTTTATATCATCATTATACGGTGGTCCTCTCTTGTTGGTGGTATTTTTAGGCCCTTGAGATCATTTGCTACCCACTTTGTCATTATGTCAAAAGGGGATAAAGTTCATATTATGGGAGTGCTTGAAGAGTGAGAAGAAAAGTGAGTTGTATATTGATGGGTATTAACATCAATGAAAAATGGGGAGATTTTTAGAGTGTTTTCAATGATGTAATGGTGATTTCATGGTGTCCTAGTGATTGGATGAAGTGCCTTATTGGCCTAAGTGATAATGACAAAGTATACAATGTGTTTGTCTTAGTATGCTTGATTGATCTTCAGTTTTGGCTTGGTTAGAGATGTTCAAGGATGAGTATGGTGATTTTAGAATGTGAAATGGGTCATATAATAAATAAATAATGGTTTTAGTTCTTGTTTTCATGAGTGTAATTTACCTAATTCATCATTTTTCTCATCTAGACGTTTTGGGTCTAGTGGCAAAAAAATTGAATAGGTAGTTTGTTGACATCACCATTGCCACGAGTGGATGAATCAGGGAGGGGTGATCATATTATTGTGATCACATTAGTCCCTAACTTTTATGCTCTAAATCTCAATAAATTCACCTAAGTGAATTCAAATATATGTGGGTGTAGAGTTAGGCTCGTAGGCATTTTGATAGTTTTTCTATGTTCAAATAGACCTGAGTAAACATATTGATGATGTCATCATTCACACACATAGAGGTTTTAGGATAAAATGGTCACATTATTTTATTTAGTATTGTGCCTAGTTATTATTTGTTAAATCTTAGGTCGTGCATCCAAGCATGACAAAAGATATGCAAGTGCAAAGTTGGGCTCGTAGGTAGTTTGACATTATTTTCCCATACTTAGCCAAATTTACATGAGACAAGAAAGAGCTGAGTAAATAGTTTGGTGATGGGATATCTCACACATGTGGACATTTTAAAATAATATTATCATACGTATTTGTTTAGTTTTGAATCTGGTTTATTTTCACTAAATTTTAGATCATGCGTTGAATCACACCAAAAGTTATGCATGTGCAAAGTTGGCCTTCTAGGTAATTCTTGGCATTGTTGGCTTTGTGGTAGAAAACTCTGAGTGAGAATATTAATGGTGTTATATCTTATACATTCAAAATCTTTAGGAGTAGTTTGACACATGGTTGGATTCTCCTATGAGTGGAGATCATATGGGCCAAATTTAAGAACATGTGATTGAGCAAGGTAAAAGCTATTAAGGTTCAAATTTGGATTCTCAAATAGATTGAAATGGTTCCCATAGTCGATTTTTCACAATGTCAATTTTGAACATCATACGAGGCATGTTACTCCAAGATGTTAGGAAGAAGCGAGATGTTGCCAAGTTTTCAATATTTAACATTATGTACAGATAAAGATCGATCTTCTTCTAAGGATCAATGGTGAGTGGGTGATCATATATATAGAGATAAATAGACTGTATTAAATTCAAGAGGTCAAAGTGATAGTTGTCTAGCACTGTTAAAACTAGGACAATCTCAAATAGATCGATGAAGTGCATCAGGTCAACGTTACTAGATTGCATGAGATGAGGTCAACATGTTCAAGGTTTAACATTTGACATTGGTGGACTATTTGTTAAAATTTTAGCTTCATATAATAAGATCAATGGTGTGTGTTTAATCTTAGTAATGAGGACTCGATATGATTGCATGGTGTTTAAGGTTTAACTATGACCATTTGAATTTAACAAAGAAAAAACCAATGTCTAGTTTTTATGCTATAACTTTCAATCTAGGTAGAATTTGACCATAAAGTAAAAAGTGAATTTGTAGATGACTCCAATGTGCATCTATAAATATAGATTTAAAGGTTTAAATATATGTACATATAAAGATATTGAGATCCAAAGTTAACTATGTTCTATAAGTGACCCAAGAAGGGTAATTGAGCTCATTTTGATGTTATTTCAATGTTTAATGATGAATTATCTATTGGATCATGTTGAAGACTCCATGAGGATGGTCTATGTGAATTATGAAGGTTTGATTAATTGTATGCAATATGAACAAATGTTTACAAGTCAATTGTGTATTCATTCATGGTGACTATGTGCATAGAATGTTGTTTGAGAAAATTGTGCTTTAGCAAAAGTGTGTTTTGGTGATTGTGATTATTTAAAGATGTAAAAGGGGTTATGTGGAATTATTCCATAATTTTTTAAGTGGTCCTTTGTTCTTATTTTTCTCATAAAAGTGTCAAAGAGCTGAAAGGTTCTTCATATGACCTAAAAGTGACTTAGGCCTATTTAAAAGTGGATTGTGCTTAAGTTTGACCCATGTGAGATGCCTTAAGGATGAAGGCATGTATTTTGACTGATAAGAAATATTTTGATATTTTTAATTCATTATTTATCTATAAATGGTGAAACCAAATGTGTTGGTTTCTAGACTTTTGAGAAGACTTGTGAGTAGATGCTCAAAGTGAAGGCTTATGTGAATGTGGAGCCAAGTGAAGGAGTGAACCTTTGAAAGAGAAGGTGCAAGTCAGTGAGGAATAGAAGAGAGTGAATAGGATTAGACATGCTTATCTAACTAAGGTGATGAATGATCACTTAGGTCATTGGACCTACTAATCCTAGAAGAGGTAGAATGAGTGAGTATGCTCAAGAGGTTGCTTTGAGAGAGTGTGTATGGAGAGTGAAGGAAAGGTGAATGTTGTATGTGCTTAGTGAATGGGTTGAAGGAAAGAATAGATTTATGATGGTGTGTATGACTTTTAGGTCATATTTTTGATGTCATAATAGTGATTTTATAGGTTTGATTGTGTATGAGGAGATGTATAGTGCCCAATTGATGAGTTAATGAGTAGAGTAGATTGAGGATTGTGTGTATGACCTTTAGTTAATATTTATTATATCTAAAAGGTACTATTCTAATTTGAGGATATGTGAAGAGTTCTGAGTGTGCATATGAGGATAGTTTGAGTGAAGAAGGAGAGAGATTGCGGCATTCCTATGTGAGAAGCTTATATGAGATAGAGAGGAAGTTTGTGTAGGGGTTAGATAAACAAAGATCCATCATTGGGTGTTAAAGATATCAGTTTTAAGGTGGAGGTGTTCAAAGGAGGGTATAAAGGGCTTGATCTTATTTAGGGTCAATTGCTCCTTGTGAAATAGGTGTTTCATTAAATGCCTTTGGTCAGGAGGATATGATCAAGGTTTACTAGTCCAAAGGAGTTGACTAGTTTCTTGTTTGTAATTTCTTATAAGATAGTAGTCTATGTGTTGCAGGCTTGAGAGTGGGTTTTATTCCCCATAAAGGTTTCCCATAAGAACTATGTGTTTTATGTTTGATCTTGTGTGTGTATTGAATAAATTAGCTCTCTTGTTAAATTTGTTTGCTCAAGTTGATATATGTTGATTGTTTAATTAGTTTGGAAGGACTAGAATTATATTTGAAATATTTGGGCTCACTAATTCACCCCCCCCCTCTTAGTGATTTTACCTCTAACAAAAAATACTTGGTTTATTGCCTTGTTTATTTAGTCTTGTTATAAATAATGCCATGTATGCTCTCCCCAATCTTTGATTGACTTGGGTGACTCAGAAACAACCTCTAAAGTATTTCTATTTTCATTTGTTTATTTTATTGCATTTGGATTGTAGGTAGGAGTTCATCACCTCCTCATAAGTTCTTTAAGGATGGGTTGATTTAGGGTTTCATCTCCCATCATTTTATCAACCCTTATCCATGGTAGGGTATATAAATTAGGGCACATGATACCGATATTTCCATGTGGCTAAATGGATACCCTCTTTGATCTTAATAAAAACATGGGTCAGTTCTTGCTAAACATCAGACTCTACTAAGTAGTACATAGATGGAGTCACTGTGTAGAGGAATATACCTTTTCATAGTAAGTTAGTAGTTATGAACCCAATTGACATGATTGCGCCTTTGTGTTAGCCACACTTAGGACCATCTAGTGCATGTTAAAACTTGTAAATTTTTAGTCAACCCCACTTACTGTAGAATTTCTTTCCAAATGTTGAGTTCTCCACATTCTAAGTTCATGCCACGTACTAATGCTTGAGAGACAAAGGGGGCATAAAAACTCTACCTATGCCTTCTCTTTGAATTTTAGATTAGCACTTAAATACTCATAATCATTGGTATATTAGTAGATATTTTGGTAGAAGCTATGCACTCCCATGTCATTTTTAGGGATAGGATGATCCATTTATGCTATTTCAATTTTATTTGATGTATATGTGTTTTGAGACTAAAATTATTTATTTGTTTAAAGTTGAAATTAGTCATAAACATCATGTGTATTCATAACATTTAAGCCTAAAAGGGGTTACTCTACCCATTTTGTGTCGCACTTTTAGCTTAGACTATTTATCTCAAAAACATTTGTGTGACTTGTTACATCCTAATTCCTCACTAAGTAAACTATTTGATTATCCATGGATATTTATGGTTGACCAATTTGATTTGGTTATTTTTTAATAATATTTAAGATATATGTTGTTATGGGATAGTTGTATATTTCTTATATTACTATGAGTTAGTTATAGTGTATATGTTTACATTACAAACATGTTGATTTGTTATTTTAGCTATATTTTATGATGTATGTATATCATATTGTTATGGTCTAACTACTTGTTTTTTATGAGGTTGACATAGGATAACTCATCCCTTAGAGCATGATGGAGGGAGAACATCATTGGAGAGGGTGACATAGATGGATTTGTTGGAAGATGACAGAGAACTCATCTAGAAACTAACACACACCACAATAGCTAGCACATGTTAGATGAATAATAAAATGGTTAGCGTAAGGTGTATTGATGTCATTTTCATTGATAGTTAAACATGGTTGCTAGCATAGTTTACTGGTTTTATGAAACTCATTTTGCATGATTTGCATGTGTGACCATTAAATGTTTTTAGAAATGTGATTTTCATAATTAGATTTACATTTGGAATTATTAATTGATTTATATTAAATTTTCATGATATTTGAAGAGCCAATTTAATTATAAAATCTACTAATTATTGAAATTAGAGATCAATTAGTAAAATATGATAAATTATATTTTAAGAGAAAAAAATGAAAAATAGAAAAGAAAATCAAAACAATAACAAATAAATAAAAAATGGGGAAATTTTAAATATAGGAAAAACAAAATTAGAAAGATATTAATAAAATAAATAAGAAAACAAAGAAAAACAAAAAATAAAGAGAAAATCTTAAAAATAAGAAAGAATTTGGGGAGAAGAAAAAGGGGCGCACCATACAAAAGAGAATAAGGAAGCATAGGGGAGAGGGAAAAGAACAAGAAAAGAAGAAAGATCTATTTTAGATAGAGATTTCTACCAGGCAGGAGATGCAATTAAATTTTTTGTAATTCATGTTCCATTAGCAAACTAGTAATGAAATATATATTGACCTGAAATCATACATTGATTGGCATATGTGTGTTTAGTGATACGTATACCCACATAGTGACTTGAAAGAGAAATAAATAATGAATAGTTAGTAGACAACAAACTAGTTATGTTATTGGTTTGCTAATACTGAAGGTTTATAGTGTTATTTAATCCTGACGTAAACTAAAACCAATGACCTAGAATTAAAAACTTACATATATAGTGATTCCATGATGTCATGAATATATATATATGACATCCTAGAATCACCAAAACTATGATATGCATGTTGTTGACTTTGTTAAGATAACTTTATTTTAACTAGAATCACCTAATATGGTATATACATATCACTCCCCAATTTAGTGCTTGGGTGAAAAAGGATCTATGATATGTTAATAAATCTATGATCTACATAGTATATATAATAGAAAGGACATAATTAAATTGAGTCGATATATATAGAAACCATTATATAATCTGGTCAGACTTATAAAATAAGTTACAACACTAAGTCACCATAAGTAGTGAGCTCAGAGGTCTATGTTTAGAAACTACTGTGTTAATGTGAAAATAAACTCCATGGTAATTTAAAGCTTAGAAATAAGTAAAAATCACTAGCATTTAGGCCAAAGGTACCTATAAACTAGAAATCAAATACTGTAATGAACCAGATGTAAATGTCTTGCCATCAACTTAGGTGGATGGTGATTTGTATGATAAAAAAAATTAGATATGTCTGTTAATAAGATCTTTGATCTATATGTTCTCCCTTTTATTTTTGTATGACAATTGGTAAAGATAA
Source organism: Torreya grandis (assembly GCA_037957365.1). Classification (NCBI taxonomy): domain Eukaryota; kingdom Viridiplantae; phylum Streptophyta; class Pinopsida; order Cupressales; family Taxaceae; genus Torreya; species Torreya grandis. The sequence goes on along the minus strand of JARHVA010000012.1, from coordinate 6,159,342 downwards.
AGATATAAAAAAATGGGAAAACTCAAAGGAATTCCTCTAAATAAATAGTTTGTGCTTGATTTTATTTATATAACATACTTAAGATTAAAATGATTTACTTATTAGCAGGTTTTATACATGTGTATACCTGAAGTGTTTAGATATGCATCCAAAGGAATCAAGTTTATTTATGATGCTGACTAGGTATATCTAAGTATTCAAGTAAATCCAAAACTATAGTGCACATATTTATATCAGGTAAATCTAAATATACCTTCTCCTTCATCAACCAAAAGGACTCCCATTCCCACAAAACATAATTGGTGCTTGTTTAGAGTAAATTGGTGTTTTTGGTAGCTAAGTTTATTGAACCAATTGGTATTTAAATTATTTTGATCTTTAAGAGAATATTATGTATATATTATTAAGATTTGGTACATATAAGTTGTGCATTCAATCCATTAAAACATAGCTGATATATCCCTTGATTTACATTAAATAACATGCACTAAAATGAACTATTTGTATGCTTATCATATAAATATATGTTAAGGATCTTATATTATATGTAGAAATAACCCTGAGTTTACTAATGGTTTGTAAACCCATAATTAGTAGGGCTAATCATAATGAATAGATACAAGATTCATATGTTAAAGACTTGAAAATCTATAAGATATATTAATAACAGTTCACCTAATAGCTTATGTCTTATCATGTAACTAATAAAAATGGTTATGCCCTTATACTGGCATTTATATAGTTGTAATCATATCGATATCTTCATATGGTTTGGGTAAAGCATGTGAGACATATATAGATAAAGTATTGCCTTTCATTATATCATGATAATCTTATGATTTGGAATCACCTTTTAAATATAGCATGGAAAACAAATCACATAGTGTGGATATAACACTAATAATAGCTATGTATTTATGAATAAATAATGGTATGATTAATGTGAATATATTTATACATGTGCCTATTATCATATGTAGGTACATAGGGGTGTGTACTTTTGATTATAGTTTTATAGGTAGTTATAAAATATATTATATATTTATGTGTAATATAATCTTATTTATGTATGCATACAACCCCCCCTAAAAGTATAACAAAGGCTAGAATGGAATATTTTATCCATGTGAACTAAGACTTTCTTAGTTATATCTAGTTACTTGAATAGAAGTTTATGTTTCCATCGATTTATACTATGACTGGTTGTGGTATTTAGTAGTTGTGTTTTATAACACTAGACTATGATAACATGGGTTATCATAGGGTGTAGTATATTTGGAAACTACTTATAGTAATTAGAAACTACAATTAAATGTGTATTTTACTTGGGTGGTATAAACTGTAGTCATTATTTCTATTATGGGATACATAATAATGTGAGATTCATTCATATGTTTGATAGAATAAATGTATGTTTTTTAATTATTCCTTTACTTAGCATATTATGTTAAATAATTAATATTAGGTTGTAATTTATATGAATATATCATCTATATTATGTTAACCAAATCTCACATTATTGATATTGAGTAAGTAGTGAGATGGACTTCACTATCTCACTAGCATCACAATGCCAGATGAAGGTAATTTGATCAAGTGGTGTGTATGAACTTTGACTGATCTATAGATCATTTTTTATTTAAAAAAATTATCCAAAGTAATTTTTAGTGAAACATTGTCATTTTATGAGTATGATTTACATGTTTGTGTGATATTTTGAGTATAATAGGTTTCTATGATTCACTGCATGTTTAGTTTTAGAAGTCATAAAACACATGGGTACTAACTTGTCTCTCTAGATTCTCACACCATCACTATCTACTCATCCATGAAGTGAGGTCCATTCCCTGATGGGATTAGTGTGGGATATCATTGGTTCATGGTTGGTGTGTAAAAGTGCTTGGATGATGCTCTCCCTCCTCATAACAGTACTAATTTTGAGATGACACTTTAGATTGTCATAGATACTAGAGTTTAGGGAACTATACTCTGAGGGACCATTTATCATATATATGTACATTTTATTATATTGTATTTATTATTGAAACATTATCATGATGAAATGTAATTACTAATTTATTGTACATTGAGAGCAATGGCTATAGACATGTATCAGTCATGGCTAGTTAATTATAATTACTTTCTATATTTGTATTATGATGTGTTTTTTATGATGATAGTGATCAATGATGTATGATGTAGTACACTTCATTTACAATTATCAAACATTGATTATTTTATATGATCACTAGATATATTATTGTGGTGTAATATATTTATATAATATGTGTTTAAATTTAAAAAAATCATGTATTTCTAGGTAGATCTCAGTGGGGATGTTACATGCAGTATCCGAGCTATGGCTCAAACTCTAGGACATAATGAGCCCACTAACATCTTCATATCCTTATGTTGAAAAAAAAGAGGATTGCAAAAGCTAGAGTTTCTGGAGAGGGTCCATCAAATGTCAATGATAGTAACCCTCCATTTGATCCTAGTCAATTTTGTATTGAGAAATCAATAAAGTGGATCAAATTCTTATAGCCATGAATGAAACCAAAAGTCAAATTACATCCTTGTAATAGGTGGTTCATGTGTATGAAGAGGAAAAATAATAGGATGTACCTGAAGATCAACCCACTAAGAAATAAAATCCTTAGGATGTTAAAGCTTAGGTAGCTATGGAGTTGGATAAAGACATGAAGGAGGTGAACCCACCTAAGTTTGATGGGACTATTCTAGGTGACAAAGTTGAGGCATGGATTATTGAGATGGAGAAGTATTTCAAAATTAAAAATTGCTCTGAGTTCAATAAGGTAGTATGGGGAGCATACCATTTGGTTGGTGAGGCAACTCTATGGTGGGAAAATAAGAGGTTAGAAATGAATCTTAAATCAAACACCATTACTTGGGATCGGTTTGTGGCATTATTTAGGTCACAGTGGTTCTCACAACTTTATTTTGATCAGAATCTCATAAATTTCTATAATCTAAAGTAGGGGGACTTATTAGTGAATGATTACTAGGATCAGTTCACCAAACTTATGAAGTACATACCTCAATATTAGGGAGATGAGAGCTTTAGGATTACAAATTTTATCAAGGTATTGAGACCCCAAATTGTTGAAAAAGTGGATGTTCATGGACCTTCTACCATAGATTAAGTCTTCAAGAAGGTAGTCAAATAGGAACGAAAGTTGAAGTCTCTTTCACAAGCTAGGGACAAGTTCGAGGAAAAGTTTATAAATTTTAATTCAACCTTCAAAAATAAGAATTGGAAATAGAGGACTGAAAACTCTAAGAAGTAGTTCAAAAGTCATAATTCCAAGTTCAATAATGGTTTAGGAAACAAGAAACAGGGAAATGGGTCCAAAGGCAGTTTCAAGAGAAACTAATAGACTGACAAGAAATGACCACCTAGAGTTTTTTTCATTTGTGGATATGACCATTATGATCATGACTATACTTAGGACAATTCAAATGACAAAGGTCCTAATCTTTAGTAGGGCAGTTTTTAGCAATAAATTCATGCAACAGTTGATAATCGACAAGCCAAATTTTAAGCATTACCCATAGAGATATCAAGTACCTTGTTTGACCATCAAGTTTTCATTTTAATAGATAAAAGGGATATAAAATATTTTATAACTTCTACAATGCTTAGTAAGTTAATTATAAGAGCTAGAGTAATGGCAAATGCATGGTTAGTATAGTATGGTAATGATTCAAAATTCATGGTTGATAAGTGTTTAGTTGAAGCAGAGATTAAGTTTCCCAAGTTCACAATAGTTGTGGATTTACATGTAGCACCACTAGGATCATATGATGTTATATTAGGAGTCAACTAGAATGCAAAAAATAAGGCCAAGGTTGATTGCTACCTAAATAAGGTTGAGTGTTTAGATGATTTTGGAAATCAGACATAAATTCAAGGTGAGAAAAGAGTTGAGGCTTAGGCAAATTTTAGGTATGTAACTCAAGAGGGCTCAAGGAAAAGGGTGACAAGAATTAATCATGAAGGCAATTGAAATGGAGGGAACTAAAGAACCATCTCTTGAAGATTACCCATTTCTTAGATATTTTCATGATGTGTTTTCAAAATAGTTTTTGGGTTTGTCTGCTAGACGTGAGTTTAATTTTTCTATCGACATCATCCCTGATTCAAAACCATAGTCTAAGGCACCAAACAAGATGACAACCATTAAGTTTATTGAATTGAAGGCTCAACTTTAGAAATTATTGTCTAAGGATTTGATCAGGCCAAGTGTGTCACTGTGGGGTGCACTAATTGTCTTTGTCAATAATAAGGATGGTACTATTCAACTTTGTATTGATTGTAGAATGTTGAACAAGATAATTATCAAACATAGGTATCTATTACCTCGTATAGATGATATTTTTGATCAAATATGGGGAGCAACAGTCTTTTCTAAGATTTATATTAGAGTGGGATACCATTAGCTAAGGATATAGGATGAGGATATTCTAAAGACAACATTTTGAACTTGTTATGGGCATTATGAGTTCATAGTGTTACCATTTGGGTTGACTAATACTCTGGTAGGATTTATCAATATCATGAACAGTGTGTTCAGAGATTATCTAGATCACTTTATTTTTTTTTCTAGATGACATTCAAATATACTCAGAGAATGATTAGGATCATCATCAACATCTGGAACTAGTTCTATAATGGTTGCAAAAGCACAAATTGTATGGCAAGTTGTCTAAGTACACATTTTTCTAGGATAGAGTGTAATTACTTGGACATATTATCTTTGTGGGTGGTATCTCAATAGATCTAGAAAACATAAGAGTCATTATGGAATGGTTGACACCAAGAAATGTGCATGAGGTAAGAAGTTTCATGGGTTAGTAGGCTATTACAATAAGTTCATTCTAAATTTTTACAATATATCTAATACAATTGCTTCTTTACAACATAAGAATTAAAGTTTTGTCTAGTCAGGTAAGTGTGAAGTAGTTTTTTAGGAAGTGAAAATAAGGATTACATCAGCACTAGTGTTAATATTTCTTGACCCCAATGGTCAATTTTTAGTGGTCAAAGATGTAATAGGGGATAGACTAGGAAGAGTCCTTATGCAGGATGGTGCAATGGTGGCTTATGAATTAAGGAAGCTAAAGCCTTATGAGTTAAACTATGCCCCTCATGACCTATAACTTATATAAATTGTGCATGATTTACAAGTTTAGTGTCAATATTTGTTTGGAAAACCTTTTGAACTCAAGACAGATAAATTGAGACTCAAGTACATCTTCACCCAACCAAATTTGAATGCTCATCAAAGACACTGCCTTGAGTTTTTGTTTGATTATGATTTCAATATCAACTATATCAAAGGCAAGGAAAATAGATTAGTTAATGCCCTAAGTCATAGAAGGTACATAACAACCATAACTACTACCAAGAGTAATTTCAAGGATTGAGTGATTGAATTTTTTCTAGGAGATAAATTTTATGATCAGGTCAGAAATTCATTGTTTAAGAATACTCAGAATCCTCGGTATAAAGGATTTAGATTGGAAAGTGATGTTATTTTGCATTAAAATAGAAAAATGTATGTGTTATATCAAGAGAATTTGTAGATAATATTGTTAAAATAACTACACAATGCCCCATATTCATGACATACAGGAGTAACCAAACTCATGGAAAAGCTTAGACTATTATATTTATGGAAGGGAATAAAGAAAGATGTAGCAAATTATGTGTCATGTTATCTAGAATGTCAATGAGTGAAAGCTAAGCATGTCCATCTGATTAGGTTGTTATATATGTATGATATACCAAAATGGAAGTTGAAGGTGATCAATATGGACATTGTCCAAGGTTTACCAATGTATTGGAATAGGCACTATATGATCTTGGTAGTAGTTGATAAACTAACCAAGGTAGCTCATTTTATACAAGGAAATTTTATAAATGGTGCACCTACTCTTGTGAAGAGGTTCATAAAATAAGTGTATAGGTTGCATGGATTTCCAAAGAAGATCATTTTGTATTGTGATCCGAAGATGACTTCTAGATTTTGGGTAAATTTGAATTTATCTTTGGGTATGCAACTCATTTTTAGCACTACATATCACCCAAAGGCTGATATATATATTGAGAGAGTTAATATGGTGTTACAGGATCTTTTTCATGTCTTTCATGGATTACCAATACAAGTGGGAAGATTATATTTTGTTAGTTGAGTTGCATATAATAACTCATACCAATCGGTTTGGACCTAAGATGCTTTTAAAAATGGAAGAGCAAGTTAGATTAATCAGAAAGAGATTGGCTAAGGCCAATGATAAGTAGAAGATTTATGTTAATCTGAAGATGATAGATAGGTAGTTTTCAGTAGGTGATAAAGTGTTTTTTTAGGTTAAGCCATAGAAGAGATTGATTAAATTTAAGAACTTATCAAAACTCTCACCAAGATATGTGGGACCCTTTGAGGTGTTATAAGTGGTCAAACCTATAGTGTTTAGGCTTGAATCACCACCAACCCTAGATCTATTACATAATGTATTCCATGTTTCTTATCTTAATAATTATATATTTGATCCTATGAATGTGTTGGATTGGAATGCTTTGTATGTTATATATCTTTGGGTGGTCACAATAGAACCAATTAGAGTAATTAACACTCACAAAATTCATTTGTGTAATAGAGAGATGTCGCATTAAAATTCTAGTGGGACCAATACTCTGAGTATAGTTCTAATTGGGAGTGTTGGAATCAAAATGACTGAGGGGGGGGGGGGTGAATCTATCTTCAAAAACTTTCTTATCAATTTCACTTAAGCAATCATGAACCATTCAAACAAGCTTATAGATCTATCAAGTATAAACACTTATCCACATAAAAACACATTACATATGTGGAAACCCCTCAATGAGAAGAAAACACACTAATATATATAAATTTATGGCATTCCTATAAGATAAACACCAAATATAGTGAAGCACCCACTTCACATGGATCACCAATCCCAACTAGCTAAGCACCAACTCAGCTAGGCTTTAGCAAGCACTAACTTTCAAGGAGGTACCAACCTCCTACATGACTCAGCACCAACTCAGCCACTTAATTTATTTGATCACATTTATGATACCATGTTTCTCAACCAACTGATGATGACCACCTATTCAATTTTTCCCACTTTTAGCCCTCTCAAATTACCTTATAGGTCTATTCACTCAATTAGGTCTCTTAAAAATTGATTAAGTCATATGACCTTGATCCTCATACATAGAACATATATAAAATATTCATCACTGATCCTATACACTCCTTTTATGATCTATAAGTCCTCCTTCTACTCAATAAAGTGCTTTATTATTTGCTTTCTCACTACACCCACCAATAAGCCTAAAATTGTCTTATATTTATAAAAGCCTCTTGTTCATATCCTTCTTGGTCAGCCAAACAACCTTACCCTCTTAGTTCATAAATGTAATATATTTTAGGACATATCATAAACATGAATCAAATGTTATTTTATTCCCTTTTGGTTTGACATACCTCAATTAGGCCTCATTTCATTTTTAGGTCTCATGGAAACTTGATTCCATTAAGTCTACTTTAGGACACGTTACATTTTGCCTTACTTGGAACACTTTAAAACTCCACACATGGTATTAAAATATCATAAAATAATAAAATATACCTATACTAATCTCATCTATGCTCAATAACATCTTTCAAGTCCAATCACCACTTGAAGCACACCATTTGTACTATTCACAATTAGGCCTATGCATATCTAGAAAGTTTGTCTTAAACTACTAAAGATAAAATACCAGTTGGATAAAAAAATATAGAAATAAATAATATATTAATAAATATAATGACCTAAATTTCATCACAAAATTCATTATATACTTCAAATTGGGGTATACAGGCTTAAACTCTTCTCTACAAAATGCTTACTCTGAACTATCAACTAGCCTCAAAACATAGTCATGGAAACTTGAACTTATAACACATAAAAGAACATTATCAAGGAATTTAAAAACATTAAAATTATCATAAAATATCATCATAACAACCTCAAACAAAAATATCATAAACTCTAATGGCAATTATTGTATTGTAGATTAATTTGTTGACCTTGTTTCTCATAGACCTCACTCAGCTAGTCTAGCCATTTTGGATTCAATATTTTCACTAATTTAACTAACTAAAAAACATTATAAAAATAATTTATAGGACATAAAATTACCAAATATAAACACCATGTACATTATATTATTTAACTCAGGGTATAGTGTCTCAAACTCATCACTACAACTAGCTTACCCAGAACTGCCAATTTACCTTAAAGCATAGTCATGGTGACAATGACCTTCAATCACCTGTTACACCATTTAAATAGACTCATGATGAATTTGGATGATATTATGAGATAATTATACCATTATTATATATAAATATATTATGTTCAAATTTAAATATTGGTCTTAAATACCAATCTCATGACCTTGTATCTCACTATCTCATCTAAATCAAAGGGATTAACTTGTGAGTAACTTTTTCAGCATATTTACTAACCAAAAAAACTTATATCCAACATTATCATGTGTTAAAATTAATTAAAAATTTATCCATGCACTTGGTTTATTCCCTATCCCATGATAACATATCCCTAATCATCTTCTCACTGCTGCCTAGGTTTCTCGTTATTTTCACCATTAGACTTGTTAACGACTGGTCAACTTGGATGACCAATTTAGCACAATTTATAGTTTAAAATATCCAAAAACCACCATGGAAATAAAATAAAATTTTCAACCTTATCCATCTAATTATTTTCATACTTTTACTTGATCAACTCTGATGGCTACATCAAATCTCTGAGAAACTATCACTTTCCTATAGGGTCTACTCACACACTTGACAAACCAATCATACTTCTAGATGCCTATGAGATTTTAATACATGATATAATAGTTTTTATATTCATTTTTTACCATTAAGTAATATTTTAAATAATATATTTCAACATCATGTCTTTGTTAGGGTTTTAGAGAGGGTTAACATTATTTCTAGTGTTAACAATTTTTCATAAAGGATTGTCCCTTATTTCCAAAACTAATGCATAAAGATATTAATTAGGACCCTTACCCATATGTAATTAAAAAAATAGGTTCCCATGCATAGGTTACATGTGCCAATGAACACCTGAAAGTCCTTCTTGAGTTTGCATGCCTTCATTTGGTGTACTCGAGAGACCTCAAAACCATTTTTCATGTTTTTTTATTAAAACCAATGACCTTAAAATTTGTGAAAATTATTGAGAAAAAATATAATACCTATAAAAATACTCAATTTACCATTATTTCCTCGGAAACATAACCTCATTCCCCATTATGCTTACATTCTATCTCTATACCATAGTCTTCATACCTTATTAGGTATGGAATTATCCTTAATGTCTTGTTCCATGCTCTCAATACCTTAATGTCATGATAAAAAAATCAATATTATGCCATATAAACTCTATAATTATTAAACACAACCAAACATCCTTCATATGTCTTGATAATAGTTCATGATGCCTAGAGGTGGTCTAGGTGTAGACTAGGTCTAAAGGTCCTACCCTTGTAGGCTCACCCTAAGACTCTAATGAGTGATATAATTATTCAAATAAATTTTTAATCAATCTCATATGTCCTCTTATGCTTATGTGCATCCATCTCACCAAGCCACCATGCTCAAACCGTCTCACTAGGACTTTACATGCCATGACTAGTGCCATGATTAGGCTTTTCAAGCACTTAAAACTTGAAAACTGAGCTTTAAACACTCTTTGATGATTCTAAGCCTTTTTCACATGCATTACATGCTCCTAAAGTTATTTCATACCTCTACACATACCTATTCATGCTCACCATGTGCATGCTCGTGATATGACTATGTTTGTTATGATAAGGCTTCTCAAAACACCTTATACTCAAGGATTAAGACTCAAAACATGTTTACCTTGTACTCATTATAAAACATTATCACACCAATACAAAAATATATCTTTGATTAAAATTCTCTCATGACCTCATGTATACCTAAAGCCTTATAACCATGCTTCACTACTTAATTGATCATCAAACCTCTTTGTGATAATACTGACAATCATTAAGATAACCTGAATCATGCCATTGAACTACACATCAACCAATATAAGAATCATTAGCTTTCCTTCAAATTTTCTCTCAAGAAAGAGACATTAAATTTCCTTCAAATTATGTCAAAGACCAGTCACCATGCATTTTCACCAAATGTACCTTTACATCAATGACATCAACTTTGACATCAATGACATCAATGATAACATTTCTCAATAAACTCCCCCTTTGTCATTGATGGCAAAACTTTATTCAATTTTCTCCCAATCTAGTCAATCTCCCTTCTTGAACTTTTATCCCCCTTTGACATTAATGACAAAGGGATACACATTGTAGCTTCTAGAAAAATACCTTTTTGTACCAAAATCTCAACACATAGAATATGAAGCATTATAGTAATATGCTCCCCCTTACTCTATGCATACCTCCTTAAAATAAACTTATATTACAAGACCAATTTTTAATATAGATAAAGTTAAGTCAACAACCTAAATAGCTCCCCCTCAAACCAAGCATCCATCATACTTTTTCTAACTAAAGAGTGTCTTCATGAAGCCTAATAGAGTCACCCCTTTCTATAGGGTACTAAATTAACACAATCTCAAGAGATTCCCACATCTCCATGTTCTCATAAGACTGAATATCCTTTAGTGTCCTTTTAGGCTTTATTGGCACTATAGGCTTGACCTCTTCATCAACTATTTGATCATTAATATGTGCTAAAAATAGACATTATTGATTTGATTTCACATCTAAAGTATGTTCTACAATATAAAATAGTCCATTTGAGCTTATAGACTGATCATGAATTGTCTTTGGTTTCCACACATTCATTTTCCTTCTCTCTTACACTCTAGGAGCTTCAAACCTCTTATTTTAACTTGATGGCCTTCTTATTTTATTAGGAGAGAATATTAAAATATGTGTCATACTATGACAACTATAGAAAACAACATTATACATACCTAATGATTCCTTTCATAATCCCATGCATATTCATTTTTAGAGGGTCTTCTATACTCTCTTAATCTATTATCAAACTGATTGCATGTATAATAGTAACCATTGAATTAATTAGCATAACTCATAGCATTAGGTTGTTTGATAGGTCTGTTCATGTTGACCTTCGTATCTTAATTAGCTTTCTCCTTTACTTGAGCTACCTCCTTTTGGTCTTCTTTAAAACTAAGACTTGTCTTATCACTTACAAATTTTTTACTACTCAAGATGTTATCTAGAACATTAGTACTCTTTTCAAACTTCACAAAGGTATTCAACTTGATAGATGCTTGATCCAACTCAGCTTTTAGGGATTCTACTTTAGTTTTATACTTGGTGCATTCTTCCTCTTTAGCCTTTAATATTGTAGTGACTATCTCCATCTATACTTCAATTTGATTGATGATCTCATCATACTCCTTGGATGTGTTACTCAATATCTCCTCAAACAAACTAATCTACTCTTCATATTCCTTAACTAATGATCTTAGTTTGTGATTCTTCTTTCTTTGTAACTTTAACTCCTTTAGAGCACTCACTAAATTTTCCAGGTTCACTTCAATTTCTTATTCATCTAATTATTTATAAACCATAAGGTCTTTCCCATTTGAAAAACCCTCATTGTTTATTTCTATGGCCATGATTAAGGTTTCATTATTGTCATGTTTAGGTACATTACTACCATCTTCACTATCAGATGTTCTTGTGTCACTTACATCAGATGAGTTATTATCTTCTTTGGTGTAGAAACTTCTCTTGTTCTTGAATGACCTTTTCCTACCTTCATATTTCTTGAAATATTTTTTATTCTTATTAGGATTATAGACCTTCCTATCATCTTCATGATGTTCATCATGCTCATTATTCTCCTTGTTAGGACAATTAGATTAAAAGTGGCCAATCTTACCATAGTTGAAACATTTGAAAGGCAACTTACCCTTGTACTTACTAAATCCGAACCTCAATTTCCTAGAAAACATGGATATCAATTTATCATCATCAACATCTAAACATACCTCATCTTTGACCTTCTTAACTTTGAATTCTTCTCAATTTTGAAAGTTAATTCCTTCTTGGGATGTCTTCTTTCATTTTTTCTCATCTCATAGGAAATCAAGATACCATGAAGCCCATCCATCTCTAGCTTGTCCAAATCTTGTATTTATTCTACTACAAACACCTTAGATTTAAACTTAGGAGTTAGAGATCTCAACACCTTTTGAAAAATTGTAGATTCTTTCACTTCTCTGAATCATCTATTGACATTGACAACTTCAACAACATTTAATAGATAAGATGCAATGGTTTCATCTTCAAACTATCTCTGGTGGGTCTATAATTTGGCTATCTTCACCTCAATATCTCTTTCATAGATATTATTCAATTTATCCCAAATCACCTTGGCTAACTCATAGTGCATCACCTTCATAAACTCTACCTCTGATAAGCCACATAGAATGGCATTCATTGCCTTGGAATTAATCTCACTTTCCTTCTTGCTTGTTGCATCAATTGGTGGTGTAGGATGTGGAGTTTATATATCCAAAATTGACTACCATATGTCATACCCATTTAAATTATATATTTATATATTATTATGCTCCAAAAATCATAATTAGTTCCATTTAAGAATGGATCCTTACTAGTAGAGAAACCACCTTGAACTTGCTGACTAGTCATCCTTGATTCTAGGATCTCTTTTAGGCTATCAGGCCTAATTCAAAGGACCTAGTATGATACAAAATAATGGAATAAAAATGACTAAGAGAGGGGGTTAATTAGTATTCAAAAAATTTCTTATCAATTTCATTTAAGCAATCATGAACCATTCAAACAAGCATATAGATCTAGCAATCATAAATACCTATCAACATAAGCATGAAACACAAGAACACATTACATATATGGTAAACCCTAAAGGTAAATAAAATGCATTGATATATATAAATGGAATACATTCCTATGATAAAAACACCAAATTTAGTGAATCACCCACTTCACATGGAACACCAACCCCAACTAGCTAAGCACCAACTCAGCTAGGCTTTAGCAAGTACCAAATTGTAAGGAGGCACCAACACCCTATATTAATCAGTACAAACTCATCTACCTAATTTATTTAATCACCTTTAATACACCTTATTTTTTGACCAACTAATGATGACCACCTCTTCAGTTCTTTACACTCTTTTCCCTCTCAAACTACCTTCTAGGTCTCTTCACTCAATTAGTTCTCTTCAAGACTGATTAGGGCATATGACCTTGATCCTCATACACATAACCTATATAAAATATTTATCACTAATCCTATACACTCATTTTATTGTCTATAAGACCTCATTATACTCAAAAATTTGTTATCTTGTTTGCTTTCACACTACACCCACTAATAGGCCTAAAATTGCCTTGTATTTATATAAGCCTCTTGTTCATATCTTTATTATTTGGCCAAACACCCTTAACCTCTTAGTTAAACCATATAATAGATCTTATTACATATAATAAATATGAATCAAATGTTATCTGAGTCCCTTTAGGTCTAACATACCTCAATTAGGCCTTATTTTATCTTTAGGTCTCATGGAGACCTAATTCCATTAGGTCTACTTTAGAACATGTTACATTTTGCTTTCCTTGAAACACTTTAAAAATCCACACATGATAGAAACATGTCACAAAAAAATAAAATATACCTATACTAATCTCATCTAGGCTTCATAACATCTTTCAAGTCTAATCACCACTTGAATCACATCATTTGTATTGTTCACAATTAGGCCTATGCACACCTAAAAAGTTTGTCTTAAACTACTAAAGATAAAAAAATAATTGGAAAAATAACCATGGAAATAAATCACATATTCATAAACCTCAAGGTCATCACAAACTTCATTATATACTTCAACTTGGGTTATACAAGCTCAAACTCTTCTCTGCAAAATGCTTACTCTGAACTATCAACTAGCCTCAAAACACAGTCATAAAAACTTGAACTTCTAACACCTAAAATAACAAACTAATGGAATTAAAATGTTTTGGAGAATAATTTTTTAAAAAATTCTTATACATTCTTACTTAAGTAATCATAGATCATTTAGACAAGCATATACATCTTAACAAGCATAAGCACCAATCCACAAGAGCATGCAACACATGAACATAATATATGTGGAAAACCCTAAAGGGAAATAAAACCCACTAATCATGAAAATGTAATATAATACTATAAGACAAACATCAACTTTAGTGAAGCACCAACTTCAAATGGAGCACCAACGCTAAATAGTTAAGCAACAACTCAGTTAGGATTTAACAAGCACCCACTTGTGAGGAGGCACTAACCCCCTAGATGATTTAGTGCCAACCCAGACACCTAAAACACTTGATCATATTTATAATACATTATTTATCCTATAACAAATGATGAACTCCTTCTTTATCTCTTCACACATTTTCATCCCTCTCAAAACTAGTCTCTAGCCTTTTTCACTCAACTAGCCCTCTTCTTGACTTGATTAGATCAAATGACCTTGATTGTCATATATATAACCTCTACCAAATTTTAATAACTAATAATCTATCTTATTATTATCATCTAAAATACCTCCTTATTCTCTATAATATATATTCTTGTTCACTTACACTCTTCACTCAATAGGCCTAAAAATGCCTAGTATTTATACAAGTTTCTTATTCATATCCTTATTAGTTATCCAAACACCCTTTTTCTCTTATTTAAGCATTAAAATGAATATTTTTATATCTCATAGACATGGATAAAAAATTATTTGAGTCACTTTAGGTCTAATCTACTTCTATTTGGCCTTATCTCTCCTTTAAGTCTCATGGAAACCTAATCCCATTAGGCCTACTTAGCACACATTACCCTTTGATCTTCTTGGAGAAAATTAAAAAACTTTACATGTAAAAAAACATCATATTACATACCAATATACCCATAATAATCTAATCTAGGATCCATAACACTTTTTATCTCAAATCACTACTTGGAGCACATCTTTAATATTGTTCATATTAGGCATGTGCATACCTAAAAACTCTATCTCAAACAATTAAAGCATAAACATAAATATTAAAAATAAAAATGGCAACCAAAAACATATACATAAGATACAAAACCTTATATTTATCACTTTGTGTATTATACTTCACAACTCAGGGTAAAAAGACTCAACCCCTTCTCTGCTAGTAGCCCACTCAGAACTACCAATTGGCCTCAAAACATAGTCATTCAAACTTGAACTTATGATACCTAAAGGAACACATTAAAGGTATTAAAATTATATTATATTTACCTTATAACAAATTCTATAAAAAGTATTACAATAATTAATGGAAACTATTGGTCTTGTAGACCAATTTGCCTCACAGACCTTACTCAGTCAGACAAGTCATTTTGGAATCAATATTCAAACCTCTTAAACTAAATTAAAATATTTTGTAAATAATGGATATTTAATTTAGGTTTAAAAAAACAAAATCATTTTTATTAGTTTCATTAACATATGGCATAGAGTCTCAAACTCATCATTGCAACCTACTCACCCAGATTTTTAAGTTTACCTTCAAACATAGTCATGATGATAATGACCTTCAACACCTATGTATACACTTTTATAGACCATTTATTCATGTGTTTTATCATATTATATCATTATATAAATTTAAAATATAAATATACCATGTTCAAGTGACAATATTGGTCTTTCAAACCACTCTCACAACCTTACACCTTCACTATCTCATCTATACAAGATAGGTTAACTTATAAGCAAGAAATTCATCATATCCATTAACCTCCAAAACATATATCCAACACTAAAATTTGTTAAAATTATTTAAAAACTTCTTCATGCACTTTTACTCATCCTTAGTCCATGATAACACATCCCTAATCAACTTCTCACTTCTATCTACTTTTCTCACTATCTGCACAATTAGGCCTTTTAGTAATGGTCAACTTGTATGACTGATTTAGCTCACTTAATGAATATAACCCATCCATAAACAACCATTAACATTAAACATAATTATCAATGTTAAAAATTCATTCATTTAAAAACTTTGACTTGGTTAACTCTGACTAATACAGCAAATCTTTGAGAAATAAGGCCTTTCTTATAGGGTCCACTCACTCTCCTGACAAAAAAATCATACCTGGAGATTCTTGAGAGATTTTAATACAACCTCCAATCAAAAAACATTATCACACTACTACAATGATATATTTTTTATAAAAATTATCTCATGACCTCATGTAGACATATAGCCTTATAACCATGCTTCACTGCTTACTTGATCATCAAACCTATTTGTGACAATATTGATAATAATCAAGCTAACCTGAATGATGACATTAAACTTAACATAAATCAATATAATAATCATTATGTTTCCTTAAAATTCTCTCTCAATAGAGATACATTAGGTTTCCTTAAAATTCTCTCAAATACCACTCACCATGCATCTTCACTAGATATACCTTGACATCAATGACAATATTTCTCAACAGGGAGGTCTATGATGAGTTCTACAAGCAATTTCTACATTTAGTTTCTTGATTAGTTACTATTATACTATGTTATTTTTCTATTTAATAATGTTTTTAATTTAGAATTTATGTTTGAATAAGATTAATCCAAGACAATGACTAGCTTTAGGGGGAAGGATGTTACATCTTGATTCCTCACTAAGAAAACTATTTGATTATCCATGGATATTTATGGTTGAAAATTTTGATTTGGTTATTTTTTAATAAGATTTGAGATATATGTTGTTATGGGACAGTTTGATATTTCTTAGGTTACATGATTATATTGCTATGAGTTAATTGTAGTGTATATGTTTACATTAAGAACATGTTGATTTGTTATTTCAACTATATTTTATGATGTATGTATATCATGTTGTTATGGTCTAACTATATGTTTGTTATGAGTTTTATGAAGGAGATCTCATCCCTCAAAGCATGATGGAGGGAGAGCATCATCAAAGAGGGTGACATAGATGGAGTTTTTTTAGGATGATAGAAAAATCGGTTAGAACCCTACACACACCTCAATAGCTATCACATGTTAGATGCATAATAAAATGGTTATTGTAATGTATTTTGATGACATTTGCATTTGATAGTTAAATGTGGTTGCTAGCATAGTTTAATGGTTTTATGGAACTCATTTTGCATGATTTGCATGTGTAATCATTAAATGCTTTTAGAAATATGATTTTCATGATTAGATTTAAATTTAGATTTATTGATTGATTTATCATTAAACTATCATGATATTTGAAGAGATAATTTAATTATAAAATATACTAATTATTTTAATTAGTGATAAATTAGTAAAATATGATAAATTATATTTTAAGAGGAAAAAAGAAAATCAAATCAAATCAATAATAAATAAAGGAAAAAAAGGGAAAATTTAAATATAGGAAAAACAAAATTATAAATATATTAATAAAATAAATAAAAAATAAAGAGAAAATATTAAAAATATAAGCCATGCCATTTTTCATGGGGAGAATAAGAAAGAATTGGGGGAGAAGAAAAAGGGGTGCACCATACAGAAGAGAAGAAGTAAGCACAGAGGAGAGGGGAAAGAAAAAGAAAAGAATGGAGGAGTTATTTTAGATAGATATTTATACTAGGTAAAAGATGCAATTAAACTTTATGTAATTCGTGTTCCATTAGCAAATTGATAATGAAATATATTGTAACCCAAAATCATACATTGATTGGCATATATGTGTTTAGTGATCTGTATACCCACATAGTGACTTGAAAGAGAGAAATAATGAACAATTAGTAGAAAATTAACTAGTTATGTTATTGGTTTACTAATACTAAAGGTTTGTAGTGTTATTTAATCCTGATGTAAACTAAAACTAGTGACCTAGAATTAGCAACTTACACACACAAATATATATATATATATATATGTGTGTGTGTGTGTGTGTGTGTGTGTGTGTGTGTGTGTGTGTGTGTGTGTGTGTGTGTGTGTGTGTGTGTGTGTGTGTGTGTAAGTTGCTAATTCTAGGATATATATATATATATATATATATATATATATATATATATATATATCCTAGAATCACTAGAACTATGATATGCATGTTGTTGAATTTGTCAAGATAACTTTCTTTTAATCGGAATCACCAAGCATGGTATATACATATCATTCCCTAAATTAATGCTTGGGTGAAAAAGAAAATATGATTTATTAATAAGATCTATGATCTGCATAGTATATATAACAAAAAGGACAAAATTAAACTGAGTCGATATATATAGAGACCATTATATAATCTGGTCAAACTTATAAAATAAGTCACCATAGGCAACGAGCTTGGAGGTCTATGTTTAGTAACTACTATGTTAATGTCAAAATAGACTCCATGGCAATCTAAATCTTAAAAATAAGTAAAATTCATTGGTATTTAGGCTAAAGGTACCTCTAAACTAGAAATTGGAGACTATAGTGAACCATGTGTAAATGCCTTGCCAACAACTTAGGTGGACAATGATCTATATGATTAAAAAAATTAGATGTGCCTATTTATAATATATTTGATCTATATGTTCTACCTTTTATTATTGGAAATAATTATCAAATTATAAATATAATTGGTAAAGATAAAGATTATTCAACACCTTGGTTTTATTTAACATGTTACATGTGGTAAAGATAAACAGGAAAAGACAAATTAGTTTTCTATGAAAATTGGTAAAGATAAAGATATAGAAAAATAGGAAAACTTAAAGGAATTCCTCTAAATAAACAGTCAGTGCTTGATTTTATTTATATAACATACCTAAGAGGAAAATTATTTACTTATTATTAGGCTTTATACATGTGTGTACCCAAACTATTTAGATATACATCCAAAGGAATCAGGTTTATCTATGGCACCGACTAGGTATATCTAATTGTTCAAGTAAATCCAAAACCAATATCAGGTAAAACTAAATATTCCTTCTCCTTCATCAACCAAAAGGATTCCCATTCTCACAAAACATAGTGGATTCTTGTTTAAAGGAAAATAGTGTTTTTGGTAATTGAGTTTATCGAATCAGTTGGTATTTTAGTTATTTTTATCTTTAAAAGTATATTATGTATATATTATTAAGATCTAGTATATATAAGTTGTGCATTCAATCCCTTATAACATAGTTGGTATATCCCTTGATTTATATTAAATAGCATACACTAAAATGAACTTTTACTATGCTTATAAGATATATATGTTAAGGATCTTATATTGTATGTAGCAATAACCCTAAGTTTACTAATGGTCCAAAAACCCACATTTAGTAGGGTTGATCATAATGAATAGATACAAGCTTCATATGTTAAGGACTTAAAAATCTATAGGATATATTAATAAAATTTCACCTAATATATTATGTCTTATCATGTAAATAATTAGAATGGTTATGACCTTATACTGGCATATGTGTAGTTATAAACATATTGATATCTTAATATGGTTTGGGTAAAGCATGTGAGACATATATAGCTAAAGCATAGTCTTTAATTATATCATGATACTCTTATGATTTGGAATCACCCTTCATAGATAGCATGGGAAAAAAAATGTAGTGTGGAAATAACACTAATAATAGATACATATTTAAAAACTAATAATGATATGCTTAATGTGAATATAGGTATATATTTGCCTATTAACATATACAGGTACATAGAGTTGTGTACTTTTGATTATAGTTCCATAGGTGGTTATAAACTATATTATATATTTCTGTGTAATAGAATCTTATGTATGCATGCATAAAAACCTCCCCTAAAAGTATAAAAAAGGATATAATGGAATATTTTATCCATGTGAACTGAGACTTTCTTTGTTATATCTAGTTTCTTGAATAAAATTTTATGTTTCCATTGAGTTATATTATGACTAGTTATGGTATTTAGTAGTTTTGTTTTAGAATACTATACTATGATAATATGGGTTATCATAGGTTTTAGTATATTTGGAAACTACTTACAATAATTAAAAATTATAGTTAAATGTGTATTTTACCTATGTGGTATAAACTATAGTCATTATTTCTATTATGGGATAGATAATAATGTGAGATTCATTCATACATTTGATGGAATAAATGTATGCTTTTTTATTATTTCTTTTCTTAGCATGTTATGTGAAATTATTGAAAGTAGGTTGTAATCTATAAGAATCTATTAGTTATATTATGTTAACCAAATCTTACATTGTTGATACTGAGTAAATAGTTAGATGGACTTCACTAGCTTATTAGCATCACAATGCCAGATGAAGGTAATTCAATCAAGTGGTGTGTATGAATTTTGAATGATTCATAGATCATTTATTATTTGAAAATTTTATCCAATGTATTTTTTATTGAATTATTATCATTTTATGAGTATGATTTACATGTTTGTATGATATCTTGAGTATAATAGGTTTCTATGATACACTGCATGTTTAGTTTTAAAAATCATACAGCACACAGATACTAGTTTGTCTCTATGGATTTTTGTGCCATCACTATATACTCATCCATGAAGGGAGGGCCATTCCCTGATGGGATTAATGTGGAGGATTTTTTTTCTATGGTTGGTGTGGAAAAGCACTCAAATGATGCTCTCTCTCCCTATAGTTGTACTACTTTTGAGATGACATTTAAGATTGTTGTAGATACTAGAGTCTAAGGAACTATGCTCTAGAGAGACATGTATCTTATATATGTACATTATATTTTATTGTATTTATTATTGAAACATTATCATGATGAGCTATAATTACTTATTTATTATACATTGATAGCAGTGGTTGTAGGGATGTATCAGTCATGGATGGTTGATTATAATTAATTTTTATATTTGTATTATGATGTGTTTCTTATGATGATAGTGATTAGTGATGTATGATGTATTATACTTCATTTATAGTTATCACACATTGAGCATTTTATATGATCATTGATTATATTCTCGTGTGTAATATATTTATAGATTATGTGTTTACATTTAAAAAAATCACATATTTTTAGGTAGATCTTAGTGGGGATGTTACATGTGGTATCAAAGCTACGGCTCAAACTCTAGGACCTCATGAGTATATTAACATTTTCATATCCTTTTGTTGATAAAAATGAGGATGGTGAAATTTAGAGTTTTTGGAGAGGGTCTATCAAATGTCAATGATAGTAACCCTCTATTTGATCCTAGCTAATTTACCATTGAGCAATCAACAAAGACGGATTAGATTCTTGCAACCATGAATGAAACTAGGAATTATATTATAGCCTTAGAATAGGTGGTTCATGGCCATGAAAAGGAATAACATTAAGATGTACCTGAAGAGCATCTCATTGAAAAGGAAAATCCTTAGGATGCTAGAGATCAGGTAGATGTGGAGTTGGCTAGAGACATGAAGAAGGTGAACCCACCTAAGTTCAATGGAACTATTCTGGGTGATGGACTTGAGGAATGGATGACTGAGATGGAGAAGTATTTCAAAAATTGAAACTACTCTAAGGTAACTAAGGTAGTATGGGGAGCATATTAGTTGGTTGGTGAGGTAGCTATATGGTGGGAAAATAAGAGGTTGGAAATGAATCATAAATTGACCACCACTACTTGGGATCAATTTGTGGTATTATTTTAGGTCATGGTGGCTCCTATATATTTATTTTGATTAGAATATAATATAGTTCTAGAATCTAAATTAGGGAGACTTATCAATGAATGAGTATTGGGAGTAGTTCACTAAACATCTAAAGTACACAACTTAGTATCAGAGAGTGAAAGGTTTAGGATCAAAAATTTCATCATGGGATTGAGAACCTAGATCAATGGAGAGGTGGATGTTCATGGACCTTTTACCATGGATTAGGTCTTCAAGAAGGTAGTCAAATAGGAATAGAAGTTGAAGTCTCTTTCATAGGCCAAGGATAAGTTCAAGAATTTTTTTGGAAATTCTAGGTCAACCTTAAAAAATAATAATTGGAAACAGAGGAGTGGAGACTCCAAGAAGTAGTGCAAAAGTTAGAATGCCAAGTTCAACAATGGTTTAGGCAATAAGAAATAAGATAATGGGTCTAAAGGTAGTTTTAAGGGAAACTAATAGATTGATAGGAAAGGATGACATGGAGGTTGTTTAATTTGTGGATATGACCATTATTCTCATGGATGTACTTAGGATAATTCAAAAGGCAAAGGTCCTAATCCTTAGTAGAGTAGTTTTCAATAGTGGATTCATGAAACAGTCGACAATCGATAAACTAAATTTCAAGTATTACCCATAGATCTATCAGGTACCTTATTTGACCATCCAGTTTCTATTTTGATAGATAAAATGGATACATAATGTTGTATTGCTCCTATAATGCTTATTAAGTTAATTATAAGAGCTAGAGTAATGGAAAATTAATGGTTAGTATAGTATGGGAATGACTTAAATGTCATGGTTGACAAGTGTTTAGTTGAAGTGGAGATTAATTTTTCCAAATTCACAATAGTTTTGGATTTGTATGTAGCACCAATAGGGTCATATGATGTTATCTTAGGATTCAGTTGGCTTGAAAAACACAAGGCTAAGGTTAACTGCTACCTAAATAAGGTTGAGTGTATGGATGATTTTGGAAATTAGACATAAATTTAGGGCAATAAAAGAGAGTTGAGGCTTAGGCAGATTTAAGCTATTTAACTCAAGAGGGCTCAAGGAAAAAGGTGCAAAGCATTTATCATGAGGTAAATGAAATAGAGGGAACTAAGGAACCATTTCTCAAATATTATCAATTTATTAGATAATTTTGTGATGTGTTTTCTAAAGAATTATTGCATTTGCCTCCTAGATGTGAGTTTGATTTTTCTATCGACATCATACCTAGTTCAGAACCATAGTCTAAGGCACCATATAGGATGACAACCATTGAATTGGTTGAATTTAAGGCTCAACTTTAATAATTATTGTCTAAGGGGTTGACCAAGCTAATTGTGTCATCGTGGGGTGCACCAATTATCTTTTTCAAGAAGAAGGATGGTACTCTTTAACTTTTCATTGACTGTATAATGTTGAACAAGGAAACTATCAAAAATAGGTATCTGCTACCTCATATAGATGATATTTTTAATAAAATGTGAGGAACAATAGTGTTTTCTAAGATTGATCTTAGAGTGAGATACCATCATCTAAGGATACGAGATAAGGATATTCTGAAGACAATGTTTTGAACTCATTATGGGCACTATGAGTTCACAGTGTTACCATTTGGGATAATTAATGTTCTGGTAGCATTCATGAATCTCATGAATAGTGTGTTCAAAGATTATCTAGATCAATTTGATTTAGTTTTTTTGGATGAAATTTTTATATACTTAGAGAATGAAGAGGAACACCTTTAGTATTTAGAACTATTATGTAATGGTTATAGAAGCACAAACTATATGGAAAGTTTTCTAAGTGTGCAGTTTTTCAAGAGAGAGTGCAATATCTTGAACATATTATCTCTATAGAAAGTATCTCAATAGATCCATGAAAGATGAGAGTCATTATGGAATGGCTAGTACCAAATAATGTGCATGAGGTAATAAGTTTCATGGGGTTAGTAGGCTATTACAATAAGTTCATTCCAAATTTTTCTAAGATAGTTAATCCAATTACTTATTTGAAACATAAGAACCAAAGTTTTATTTGGTCAGAGAAGTGTGAAGTAGATTTTTAGGAATTGAAAATAAGACATACATTAGCACCAATGTTAAGAGTTCCTGACCCCAATGGTCAATTTTTAGTGGTCACATATGCGATAGGGGATGGACTAGGAGGATTCCTTATGTAGGATAATGTAGTGGTGGCTTATGAATCAAGGAAGCTAAATACTTATGAGGTGAAATATGCCCATCATGACCTAGAACTTGTGGGAATTGTCCATGCTTTGCAAGTGTAGTGACATTAATTATTGGAAAAACCTTTTGAGCTCAAGATAGATAACTTGGGACTCAAGTACATCTTCACCCAATCAAATTTGAATGCTCATCAGAGATGCTAGCTTGAGTTCTTATCTGATTATGATTTTGCTATCAACTATATCAAAGGCAAAGAAAATAAATTAATTGATGCCCTAAGTCACAAAAGGTACATAGAAATCATAGCTACTATCAAGAGTACTTTTATAGATAGAGTGATTAAATTTTTGCCATGAGATGAATTTTATGACTAGGTCAAAAAATCATTATCTGAGAATGCTCAAAATCCTCAATATAAAGGATTCAGATTGGAGAGTGATGGTATTTTGCTTTACAATAGAAGGATGTATGTACCATAACAAGAGAACATGTGAAGCATGATGTTAAAGTAACTACACAATGCCCCATATTTGGTACATCCAAGATTAACCAAGTTCATGATAGAGCTTATACTATTGTAATTTTAGAAGAGAATCAAGAAAGGTGTAGTAGATTATGTTTCACATATTTAGAATGTCAGTGAGTGAAAGTTGAGCATGTGCATCTAGTTAGATTGTTATATCCATATGATATACCAAAATATAAGTGGTAGGTGGTCATTATGGACTTTTTCTAAGGTTTATCGATGTCATGAAATAGGCATGATATGATCTTGGTAGTACTTGACAAACTAACTAAGGTGGCTTATTTTATACTAGGTAATTTGGTAGATGATGCACTTACTCGTATGAAGAGGTTCATAAAAGAAGTGTATAGGTTACATGGACTTTCAATAAGATCATTTTAGATTGTGATTCAAATATGACTTATAAATTTTAGGTAACTCTAAAATTAGATTTAGGTAAGCGACTAAAATTTAGCATTGCATGTCACCCAGAGATTGATAGATAGACTGAGAGAGTTAATTAGGTGTTAGAGGATCTTCTTCATATGTATTGCATAGATCAACAATACAAGTGGGAATATTATATTTCATTAGTTTAATTTTCATACAATAATTCATACCAATTAGCTCTGAACATATCACCATTTGAGGCATTATATGAAAGAAGGTGTAGGACACTAATCAGTTGGGAAAGTTTAGAGGACAGGGTAGTCTTTACACCTAAGATGCTTTCAAAAATGGAAGAGCAAGTTAGATTAATCAATTATATATTGGTCAAGGCCAATGATAGGCAAAAGAGTTATGTTGATCTGAAGAGGATAGATAGTTACTTTTAGTAGGTGATAAAGTGTTTTTATGGGTTAAGTTGCATAAGAACTCAATTAAATTTTGGAAGTCATAAAAACTATCATCGAGATATATAAGACCCTTCAAGGTGTTAGAAGTGGTCATTATGTAGCATATAGGCTTATATTTCCACCATCCCTATATTTATTACATAATGCCTTCCATGTTTTTTATTTTAATAAGTATATAGTTGATCCTACACGTGTTGGATTTGAATGCTTTGTAGGTTCTAGATCCTAGGGTGGTCATGGTAGAACTAATTAGAGTAATTGACACTCACAAACTTTATTTGCATAATAGAGAGATGTCACAGTGCAAGGTCCAGTGAGATCAATACTATGAGGATAGTGCTACTTAGGAGGACTATGATGAGTTTTGCAGGTGATTTCCATATTTATTTTCTTGATAAGTTACTATTATACTATGTCATTTTTTTGTTGAACAATATTTTTAATTTAAAACTTATATTTGAATAAGAGTCATCTAAAATCATGACTAACTTTAGGGGGGAGGATGTTACATCCCGATTCCTTTCTAAACAAACTATTTGATTATCTGTGGATATTTATGGTTGACAAATTTGATTTCGTTATTTTTGGATAATCATTGAGATATATGTTGTTATGAGATAGTTAGATATTGCTTAGGTTACATAATTATATTGTTATGGGTTGGTTGTAGTGTATATGTTTACATTATGAACATGTTGATTTCTTACTTTAAATATATTTTATGATGTATGTATATCATGTTGTTATGGTCTAACTACCTGCTTGTTGTGAGGTTGATGCAGGAGAACTCATCTTTTAGAGCATAATGGAGGTAGAGCATCATTGAAGAGGGTGACACAGATGGAGTTATTGAAGGATGATAGAGAAATCAGCTAGAACCCTGCACAAACCACAATATAACACATGTTATATGGTTAGCATAATCTGTTTTGATGTCATTTGCATTTGATAGTTAAACATGGTTGCTAGCATAGTTTAATGGTTTTATGAAACTCATTTTTCATGATTTATGTGTGTGACCATTAAATGATTTTACAAATGTAATTTTCATAATTAGATTAAAATTCAAATTTATTGATTGATTTATCATTAAACCATCATGATATTTAAGAGCTAATTTAATTATCAAATATACTAATTATTATAATTAATGATAAATTAGTAAATTTTGATAAATTATATTTTAAGAGGAAAAAATAGAAAAAAAATCAAAAATAATAATAAATAAAGGGAAAAGGGGGAAAGTTTAAATATAAGAAAAAAATAGAAAGATATTAATTAAAAAAATTTAAAAAAATAGAAAATCTTAAAAATTAAAGCCACACCCTTTTTCATGGGGAGAATAAGAAAGAATTGGGGGAGAAGAAAAAGGGGTGCACCATATAAAAGAGAAGAAGGTAGCACAAAGGAGAGGGGAAAGAACAAGAAAAGAATGAGCTGTTTCAGACAGAGATTTATACTAGGTAAGAGATACAATTAAATTTTGTGTAATTCATGTTCCATTAGCAAACTAGTAATGAAATATATAGTGACCTGAAATCATACATTGATTAGCATATATGTGTTTAGTGATCTGTATACCCACATATCAACTTGAAAGAGAAAGAAAAAATAAACAATTAGTAGACAATGAACTAGTTATGTTATTGGTTTACTAATACTGAAGGTTTGTAATTTTATTTATTCCTAATGCAAACTAAAACTAGTGACCTGGAATTACCCACTTATATATATATATATATATATATATATATATATATATATATATATATATATATATATATATATATATTCATGATGTCTCGTAATCATCAAAACTATGATATGCATGTTGTTGACTTTGTCAAGATAACTTGCTTTTAACTAGAAATGCCCACCATGGTATATACATAAAACTTCACAAATTAGTGCTTGGGTAAAAAAGGAACTACGATCTATTAATAAGATCTACAATTTGTATAGTATATATAATAGAAAGGACAAAACTAAATTGAGTTGATATATATAGATACCATTCTATAATATAGTCAGACTTATAAAACAAGTCATAGCACTAAGTCGTCGTAAGCAACGATCTTGGAGGTCTATGTTTAGAAACTACTATGTTAATATCAAAATAGACTCCATGACAATTTGAAGCTCAGAAATAAGTAAGATTCGCTAGGATTTATGTTGAAGGTACCTATAAACTAAAAATTGGAGACTGTAGCAAACCATGTGTAAATGCCTTGCTAGCAACTTAGGTGGATGGCGATCTTTATGACAAGAAAAATTAGATATGCATATTTTTAAGATCTTTGATCTATATGTTCAACCTTTTATTTATTTAAATAATTAAAAAATTATAAATATAATTGTTACAGATAAAGATGAGTCGATGCCTTGATTTTATTTAATATGTTACATGTGGTAAAGATAAATAGGAAAAGAAAAATTAGTTTTCTACGATAATTGGTAAAGATAAAGATATAGAAAAATAGGAAAACTTAAATGAATTCCTTTAAATAAATAGTCAATGCTTGATTTTATTTATATAACATACTTAAGAGGAAAATAATTTACTTATTATTAGGTTTTATATATGTGTATACCTGAATTGTTTAGATATACATCCAAAAGAATTAGGTTTATCTATGGCACTGACTAGGTATATCTATTTGTTCAAGTAAATCCAAAACTATAGCATTCATATTTATATCAGGTAAATATAAATATACCTTCTCCTTCATCAACCAAAAGGACTCCCATTCCCACAAAACATAGTTGGTACTTATTTAGAGGAAACTAGTGTTTTTGGTAGCTGAGTTTATTGAACCAATTAGTATTTAAGTTATTCTAATCTTTAAAAGAATATTATGTATATATTATTTAGAGATGGTACATATAAGCTATGCATTCAATCCATTAAAACATAAATGGTATATCACTTGATTTGAATTAAATAACATACAATAAAATTAACTATTACTATGCTTATCAGATATATATGCTAAAGAGCTTATATTGTATGTAACAATAACCCTAAGTTTACTAATGGTCTATAAATCGACATTTAACAGGGTCAATCATAATGAATAGATTCAAGCTTCATATGATAAATACTTAAAAATATATAGGATATATTAATAAAATTTCACCTAATAGCTTATGTATTATCATGTAAATAATTGGAATGGTGATGCCCTTATATAGGCAAATATGTAGTTATAAGCATATTGATATACTAATATGGTTTGGGTAAAGCATGTGAGACATATATATCTAATTTTTAGTCTTTTATTATATCATGATAAGCTTATAATTTGGAATCACCTTTTAGATATAGCATGGGAAACAAATCACGTAGTGTGGATATAACATTAATAATAGCTAAGTATTTATGAATTAATAATGGTATGCTTAATGTAAATATAGATATACGTGTGACTATTAGCATATATAGGTCTATAGAGGTGTGTACTTACGATTATAGTTCCATAGGTGGTTATAAACTATATTATACATTTATATGTAATGGAATATTATTTATGCATGCATGCAACCCCCCCCTCCCTAAAATTATAACAAAGGCTAGAATGGAATATTTTATCTATGTGAACTGAAACTTTCTTTATTATATCTAGTTGATTGAATAGAAGTTTATGTTTCTATTGATTTATATTATGACCGGTTGTGGTATTTAGTAGTTGTATTTTAGAACACTAGACTATGATAATATGGGTTATCATATAATGTAATATATTTGAAAACTACTTATAGTAATTAGAAACTGCAATTAAATGTGTATTTTATTTAAGTGGTATAAATTGTAGTCATTATTTATATTATGGAATAGATAATAATGTGAGATTAATTAATACATTTGATGGTATAAATGTATGATTTTTTATTATTCATTTGCTTAGCATGTTATGTGAAATGATTGATAGTATGTTGTAGTCTATTTGAATCTATTATTTATATTATGTTAACCAAATATTGCATTGTTGATACTGATTAAGTAGTAAGATGGACTTCACTAGCTTACCAGCATCATAATTCCAGATGAAGGTAATCTGATCAAGTGGTGTGTATGAATTTTGATTGATCCATAGATCATTAGTATGATTTACATGTTTGTGCAATATCTTGAGTAAAACATATTTCTATAATACATTGCATGTTTAGTTTTAAAAATCATATAGCACACACACACTATCTTATCTCTCTAGATTCCCAAACCATCACTATGTACTCATCCATGAAGGGAGGTCCAGTCTATGATGGGATTAGTGTAGGAGATAATTGGTTTGTGGTTAGTGTGAAAAATTGCTCAGATGATGCTCTCCCTCCCCACATCAGCACTAATTTTGAGATGACACTTGAGATTGTCATAGCTGCTAGAGTCTGAGGAAATATGCTTTGGGGAGTCATGTATCTTATATATATACATTGTATTATATTATATTTATTATTAAAACATTATCATGATGATTTGTAATTATGTATTTATTGTACATTAACAGTGATGGCTATATGCATGTATTAGTCATGGTTGGTTAATTGTAATTACTTTATATATTTTTATTATGATGTGTTTCTTATGATGATAGTGATAAGTGATGTATGATGTAGTATACTTCATTTACAGTTATCACACATTGAGTATTTTATATGATCACTAGTTAGATTCTCATGGTGTAATCTATTTATAGAATATTTGTTTAAATAAAAAAAATCATGTATTTCTAGGTAGATCCTAGTGGGGATGTTACATGTGGTATCAGATCCACGGCTCAAACTCTAAGACCTAATGAGTCCACTAACATTTTTATATCTTTTTTTTTATAAAAAGGAGGATGGTTAATGATAGAGTTTGTGGAGAGGGTCCCTCAAATGTCAATGACACTAACCCTCCATTTGATCCTAGCCAATTTACCACTAAGTAATCAGCATAGATGGATTAGATTCTCATAGCCATGAATGAAACTAGGGATCAAATTACATCCTTGAAATAGGTGGTTCATGGCCATCATGAGGAATAAAAACATGATGTACCTAAAATCATCTTGTTGAGTAGGAAAATTGTCAAGATGTTAGAGTTCAAGTAGATGTGGAGTTGGATAGAGACATGAAGAAGGTGAACCCACCTAAGTTTGATGGGATTGTTCTGGGTGATAGAGTTAAGGCATGGCTAACTAAGATTGATAAATATTTTGAAATTCAAAACTACTTAGAGGTCATTAAGTTAGTATGGGGAGCATACCAGTTGGCTAGTGAGGTAGCTACATGGTTTGAAAACAAGAGGTTAGAAATGAATCTTAACTCGACCACCACTACTTGGGATTAGTTTGTGGAATTATTTAGGTCACAGTGGATTTCATATATTTATTTTGATCATAATCTCATATATTTTTATAATTTAAAGTGGGAAGACTTATCAATGAATGAGTATTGGGAGCATTTTACCAAACTTTTGAAGTATGTACCTTAGTATCAAGGAGATGAGAGGCTCAAGATCATAACGTTCATCATGGGATTGAGACCTCAGATCAATGGAGAGGTGGATTTTCATGGACCTTCTACCATGGATCAATTATTCAAGAAGGTGATCAAACAAGAACATAAGTTGAAGTCTCTTTCACATTCTAGGGATAAGTTTTAGAAAAAGTTTGGACATTCTAAGTCAACCTTCAAGAAGAAGAATTGGAAATAGAGCAGTGGAGACTCTATGAAGTAGTTCAAAAGTCAAAATTCTAAGTTCCACAATGGTTTAGGTAACAAGAAATAGGGTAATTAAGTTTAAAGGGGTCTAATCATGGTTTGTTTAATATAGATATTTACTTATTTCTTAAGCTTGAATGCTTTATTCATTGCTCTTATTTTCAATACTTGAGATTGACTTTCCTAATTAGTTTTAGGCATGTGTGTAGAGTGAATTCTTCATACAAAGGTTGAGTTTGTTTTAAAATCTATGTGCCAAGATTGAGTCAAGTGTTTCCAACTATTTACCTTAGAGTTAGATTAATTTCAAGTTTTTAACTTGACCTAGTTTGTTTCAAAGTGTAGCTTTGTGACTTTTTACCAAACACCTATCACTACCTTAATATTTTCATATTTAATTCATGCCTTTTAAGTATAGATTTGTGTCATTTTACCAAACACTTAGCATTGCCTTAAATATTTCATATCTAATTCATGTCTTTTTAAGTCTATATTTGTTCCTTTTGACCAAAGAGCTAGCACTATTCATTTAAGACCTGCATTAGATTTGTTCAGAACACTTTGCTAAGACCAAGATTCAAATTTGCCTTTTATTTGACCATTTGAGTGAAATACCTTAGAGTATTGGAGATATTTGAGAACAAATTTTTGTTGATAGTTTTCGAGAAGAGATCCATTCTAGGCCAAGTTTAAACCATTTGTAGTAATAAATCAAGTTTTCCATCTCAACCATGTTTCAAGACATTTGCAAGCATCGATTAAATTTTTTTTAGACTACATTTTAAGTGTCTTGTGAGCTTTAGACATTTTATTCATGAGACATTAGTATTGGGTTTGAATATGCCTCACTATACATGTAGTGGGACCATGTACATCTGAATTATGAAAGTATGGACATGAATGATCCCTTTGTTCAAGACCCATATGGGGATGACATAGTTTGTAAGACATATCCATATCCCAATTACACTACTCAATATGTGGAACAAGGGAAAGATCCATTTACACAATACCTGGTTAGTAAACCTCTTTATCTAGGGCAAGATCAAGAATAAATAACTTGGTACCTTGATAATGTGCCATCTACTATCGAACAAGTCCAATATCAGCCTTACTACGTTACCCTACTAACAAGTTATGACCCATACATGTTTGATTTTCACTTGCTTGAAAACAAGGAAAAGGTTTTGGTTAGGTCCATAGAAGTAGGATCCAAGTTTTTAGAAGACTTTCCCCATGAAAATATACCTATTATAGTTAGAGTGTCTCGTAATATACCTCATATAAAATCCCTCAAATATGACTCTACTAGTTATCATCAGGCACATATTCCAATGCCAAACCAAGATCAAAATGTGATTTCAAAGGGAAAAGTACCCATGGTGGACCAATTCATGAAAATTCAATAATCATATTATAATTATCTTAATCTAGCACAAAATTTTAATGTTATGGCCGTATTGAATACCCCACTTATAGAGCTAGCTCCTTCAGCAAGAGTGCCAATTGATTCATTAGGTCATATTAATCTGAGTGTGGACCCATTTTCCCAAAGTACTTAGGTAACATGTTTAATGTTCCATATATTTAGGAAGTCACCATGGCTTCTACTCAAGACCATGTGCCAAATTTAGTGGATAACATGCAAGATTTTCCCAATTTAGACTAAAGTGGGTTAAATACACCATAAAATAATTTACAGCAATAAGTAATTTTTACCAATACTATGATTGGTTCACAACAATAGGGGTAGGAATACCTAGTTCCCAACCATAGTAGGTTACTCCCACTCCTCAACTACATGCTTCTTCAAGTATGAAATAATAGGGAGTAACCAAGTACTACCTAATGCTTTACCTCAAAAATTGGTGAATGTTACCTTGCCTCAACCGATGATAGATAATATTCTACAAAAATAGACACATACTAATTTACCACCTCAACAAAGGTAGAACACTACACCACCCCCAAAAAGTGGCAATAAAAGTTCCACCATAATAGACATAGACCAATATACCTCAATAATTATAGACATTGTATAATTAGTAACATGTTCCTATTAGTCAATGAAAAATACCAAACACCCAACAAGCATCCAATTCAAAATAGATTTTTATAAAATAAAGAGGTGTGAACATATAGAAAGTACCTATTAGGTAATAGTTTCCTTTTATCCAAAATGTGCCATATATTCAAAGACATGGCTTTAGTCAACAACAATTATTATTTATATAGTTGAGCTCAACTAGTCGATAGTAAGTTCATACTCAAACTCAATAGGCACAATACCTTCCACAAAGACACATACTTCCATCACAATCCCAATTCCCTTAGACTAAAATCCATATTTTTAATCCAAACTAGAATCTTTACCAACAACACATGCAGTATCAACAACCTAATACCAATGCATGGATGTATATTATTGGTTGATTGGTCTATCAAATGAACATTTCATAGTGCTCCATTTCCCCACTATACCCCGGTCAAGATAATCCACCTTTGATCACCCAACCACAACCACAACCAACTGTGACATCAAGTTTTTTGGACCAACAATTGAAATAGATGAAGGATGCAATTGTAACCATTCAAATGAGAAAATAGACTAACAAGTTTGAATCGGGTGGCATGTGCTCATATCCATTTAACATAAATTATCTCCAAATACCATTTCTTTTTGGTTATGAGACATTGAATTTGATAAATATAAGGGTAAAGGAGGCCCTAGGGAGAATTTAAAAGAGTTTTTTGTCACTTTCCATCTAATGTCCTATAGTGACATCTACCTACTTCTTATTTTTACTCAAAGTCTAGATAGAAAAGATTTGGAGTGGCTTATTAAGTTGTAAAATAAATTAATATCTAACTTTGATGATATTTTGGATAAGTTTGTATAACATTTCTCCTAAAATCTGAAGCATGAGATTTCAGTAGTTGATTTGAGTCAAGCCAAGTAGAAAGTTGGTGAGATATTTGTGAGTTACTTACAGTCTTGGATAGAACTTGCTAGTCACTTCACCCATAATCTATGAGATAAATAATTGGTAATTGTGTTTATCAAAAATTTACATAGTGAAAAATATTATCACTCAGAGCTTTAATGTGCTCACACATTCAAGGAGATCATTGAGAAAGGTATACAGATTTAAAAGGCCCTCACTAATAAAAGTATTTTTAAGTTATATTCTTCAAACTCAAGCCAAAACCAAAATTCAAACCCAAGTCATACCCTTATACCAGTACAAACATAAAAATCTACACCCACTCAAGATAATACCTATGAAAAACTTAAGACATACAACCACAACAAGAATGTTGCTGGTAATGGATTCATTGAGCCACATCATGTTCAAATGGTACAAACACTATATACTTAGCCTCTCCCATAAATGAAACTTACTCCAAAAATATAGCCTATCTAGCAAATTTAGTGTATGACTCAACCCTGGCCAAATCCTCAAATTCTATAGACACCACATTTACAAATCCCTCCTCCAAAAAGAAGACCCACTCTTAGAGTCTTTAGTGACCTTGGTGAACCATTGAAGTAGGTGTTTTTAAAATTAGTCATGGCCAATATGATTATTTGGTTGGTTCTACAACACTTTTCTAAAGGAGTAACTTATCCAAATTGGTATAAAGAGCATGAGTTTTGTGAATACCATCATGTTCATGGACATTCAATATGTCATTGTGTGTAGTTGAAGTAGCTCATTGAGAATATATTAAAAAATATATAGATCTAGTTTGATAACAAAGTGTCTACTTCCAATGAAAACCTAGGTATCTACCAAAATCCTTTTCCACAACATAAAAATACCAATCAATAATAAAAACAAAAATAATGAAAACCATAGAAATAATAATAGTAGCAACAACAATTTCAACCATAAAATGGATAGAACGAAGGCAAGAGTGACCCCAATAACCAATAGAACTATCATGCAGTTGCACACAACTATAATAAATTTTTGGGTTATATTATGGGTGATCTTGTTTCTACCATTACCATCAATCCTAGATCAAATGGCAATAGACCAAGACTGTTACCTAATAATGAACATCAGCCTACCAATACTGGTAATCCTTCCTTGATCTATGACCACAACCAAGTTTAACAATAACCAAGGTTACCATCTGAGGTCCCTACATTGATAAACCTTCATTGACCCATGATTCTATCCAAGTGCATCAGTAATTAAGAATTACCCTCTCTAGCCCATCTCCATCATCTTCTAGCTACTATGGTCCTTTACCCAATCTAGATTGTGCAAACATAACTTGACGGTCTAAAGTCACCATCCCCAGCCCATAACCCCCTACCAATGATCCAATCCAACCCACTATACTAGTTATGAGTAAGCTAATTACCAGTGTAAAGGAAAACACATATGATATTATGGAACAACTCCAAAAGGCACTTGCATAAATATCTATTCTTGATTTATTGTGTATGTCTACCATCCATAATAATATCCTTACTAAACTCCTAGGCTATTTCTAAGTGCCCAATGACATTATGCTAGAAAAATTTCAAGCTTTGGTTAGACACCTATCCCCAAGACAATAATTGACCTTTGACCAAAGTGATATGTCATCCCTCGGCCCTCTTCATAATAGTTGATTGAATATTGAAGTTGTTATAACCTGGCACAAATTTAAATGCATCCTCATAGATAATAGATCAAGCCTAAATATTGTGTCTCTAAAGTTAATCAAGCATCTGGGATATACACTAGTTGACCTTCAACCAGAGACTATGATTATCAAGGCTTATGACAATGAAGAGCAAGAATCATAAGGAATTTAAAAGTGATCATTAGGCCTTTGATCCATGACACACTTTTCCATGTGTTAGACCTAGATTTATCATACAATTTTATTTTGGCTAGACCATGGATACACAAAATCCATACAATACCTTCAACCTTGCACCAGTGTATCGAGTTTCCTCACTTTGTGATAGAGGTAGCTATCCATGGAGATTTACAACCATATGATCACTACAAGAATTTGGAGGCCAAATATTAAATCTAAAATTACCGTTTTGGGTTAGGGCCAATACCAGAGAAGGACAAAGATAAGGAGATACTTGTTAAATTTATATAGACTAATTGTATAGACCTTGTTAGCCTTGCCTCAACTTCACATATGTCTCTTGTTTAATTTTTTAATCATTTTACCATTTAAAACAATGGTCCAAGAGAGTATTTTACCCATGACACCTTCCATATATCCAAGCTTACACAAAACCCCAAGTCTTATGGAAGGCCCAAAGCCAAACCAATTGATATGGAATGGTGAAAAAATGGAAAGGGAAAACTTCATAATCTAATACCTATTATTTTCACACCAATCATTAGCCAAGAATAGGACCACTTGCCAATGATGATTCTTGGTTATATAATGATAATTTGGTTGATTTCTATCAAAGTGAAAAGTATCCCATCCCTAACAGGATTATGGACAACCAAGGTTATGAAGGTAGAGGCCTAGGGACAAATTAAAAGGGTATTATTGATCTTATTTCTATGACCAAATACAAATAAACTCATGTTTTTGGATTTAAACTACCTAGTAGTGACCCCATGTATCTTATTCATGTTCTAATAGCAATGAATAGTGATGATGATGAAGGCAGTGAAGTAGAGTCTGATCATAGCATATATAAAGACTTAATTGACCCATATATCATTTATACCATCATGCCAATAATCTAGCATTCCCTGCTTACCCTTTATCATCCTCAACCTATAGACTAGGACCAACATGAATCCACAGTGCCTTTAGACAAGTTTGATAATGATGAGGCCTTTTTATTTTCTAATATTAAGAGAAAATGTTCATTTGGGAGACCATAAACAAGGGTTCTATATCAAATTGGATCTCACTACCTATTTCAAAGAACAAGTGAACACCTTTAGGCAAAAATAAAAGATTAAAACATTGAGGTCCCAAAGTGAAAACCTCTTTGAGACACTTTTGGACTAGGTTAAAATTAAATTAAAAGGCTAGTGTCTTGGTGAAAACTTGTTTTAGGCACTATTAAATGGGGATGTTCACCCTTCTTTGAATGAATCTTGGGAGACCACCAACAATCAACTTGCTTTTGGGTCTAAGATTAATATAGAAGAGGAGCATGTCTTTTATCAAATTGCCTGAGAATATTCTATAGTGTTTGTTACATGGCCCTTACCACCATTAGGAGATTCATATTCATCCTTTTTTGGGAAACTTGAATAACCAGTCTGACTAGAGGACTTTGCCATTGCTGGTAAATTTACATCTTTGCCAACTATTTTAGAAGATGGATTGACTCTCCTTATAGAGGATACTATAGAAGTCAATATTAGGACTCAAAAGGACCCAAAGTGGATCAAATTAGGTGCATCCTTCACCCAGGAGGAATGTGATGTCTTTACAGCCCTTTTGAGGGAGTTTGTTGACATATTTACATGGGTCTATTTGGACATGCTAGGTATGGACCCCACCTTGGTTGTACATAATCTCATTATGCATCTTGATACCAAACCTATTTAGCATAAATTATGTAAAACACATCCCTGTTTTACTATGGTGGTCAAGAAATATTTGGAGAAACTCTTAGAAGTGAGATGCATCAAGTAGATTGACTATTTAGATTAGATCTCTAACATTTGTATGTCATTAAAAATTAAAAGGTATCATAATCTGCACTAATTTCCAAGACATCAACAAGGCCTACCCAAAGGATGACTTTACTCTACCAAACATCAACATGATTTTTGGATCCACATATGGGTATGAAATGATTTCCCTCAAAGATGGATTTTTAGGATATAACTAGATTGGGATTGCACCAGAGGACCAACACAAAATAACATTCACCACTCTTTAGGGAACATTTTTCTATCAAGTCATGTTATTCGGCCTTAACAATGTTAAGGTAACATACCAAAGGGATATGACTATTATATTCCATGATATGAAGTATGATATTATAAAAGACTATGTTGATGACATACTAGGTAAATCTAAGACCCATGTAAATCATCCAGTTGTACTATGAAATAAATTTAAAAGGCTTTATGAGTGCAAGGTTTGACTTAATCCCAAGAAGTGCATCTTTGGGGTTACTTCAATAAAACTATTAGGATTTATTATCTTTCATGGATGTATTTAATTTGATCATTCCAAGATTTAGGTCATTACTAAGATGTCACCACCTTCCACTTTAAATCAGCTTCACAACTTGTAGGGAAAAATCTAGTTTATTAGACACTTCATTTCATAGTTGGCTAATAAATGTCATCCTTTCACTCACTTATTGAATAAAGGTATTACATTTATTTGGGATGAATAATATCATAGGGCCCTTGAGAATTTGAAGGAATACTTAGCTAATCCACCTACTCCATTACCACTAATACCAAGAAGGCCATTATTACTTTACCTATCTACCATTGACAATGCCCTGGGGGCACTTTTAGCTCAACAAGATGAACATGGGAAAGAATATGTTATTTCATATATAAGTTTTACACTGGTAGTGTATGAACATAATTATACACTAATTGAAAAATCTTGTTTAGCTATAATCTTTGTATCCCAAAAGTTGCATCATTACATGCTTAACAACAAGATCATAGTCATTGTCAAATTAGACTTGCTCAAGTATATACTATCAAAACAAAATTTATAGGGATGCATGGCTAAGTGGATCATGCTCTTGAGTGAGTTTGAGATTGAATATGCCAATCAAAAGGCCATTAAATGATAAGTACTTATAGATCAGCTTGTTAAATCTCTCATTTTAGATACTCAACCACTCACTTTTGCATTCCTTGATGAGTACATCATGACTGTGATAGAAACACCTCCTAAGGAGAAGCACTATAAGTTTTATTTTGATGGGTCATTCACATCTCATGGATCAAGAGTAGGTTTTTTATTAATTACACCATAGGGGGATCTCATTCCCAAATCATTTTGTATCATATTTTCTTATACCAATAACATGGCTAAATATGAAGTACTCATTGCAAGGATTCATCTAGTAGTAAAATGGAAAATTCAACATTTACTAGTTCATGGAGATTCCCAAATTATCATTAATCAGGTTACAGATCAGTTCCATACCAAAGATGATAAGTTGGTAGCATATAAACCCATGGTGGACATTCTTAAATAGAAAATTGCTCATGTTTAGTTTGAACACATACCTTGGGCTAATAACAGGATAGAAAATAACATGGCTACCATTGGTTCTTTGGTCTACAACATAGATGAGGCAAGAGACTATCAACTCCTAATTGAACATCTTCTAGCTCCTAGTCATGAACCCATTGAACTAATCTATGATATTATTGGTCTCAGTTCTATTTCATATTCTAACTTATATAATTACCTCCATGACCATGTCCTTCCACTATAACTTTCATGTAAGTAACAAAAATCTTTCACACACCAAGCCTCTTGATATACCCTACTTGGCCCAACTCTTTACCATAGAATCTTTGATGGAACTCTACTTCATTTTTTGAATTTGGTAGAAGTCAAATTAGCATTGAGGGAAGTTAATGAAGGATTTTATGGAACTCAAACCAGTGGCGTTGTATATTCCAAAAAACTCCTACGTACTGGTTATTATTGTTTGACCATGGAAGTAGATGTAACTGATTATGTGAAAATATGTAAATAATGTTAGAGATGCAAATTTGATCCATGTTATGGAAAGAACACTCAAACTAATGACTACATCATGGTCATTTTCAATGTCAGGACTCAATCTCATAGGGAAGATTAACCCTACCTTGTTAGATGGCCATAATCATATCCTTACCACCACTTATTACCTCACTAAGTGGGTTGAAGCTAAACCCCTCACTTATGTGATAAGAAAAAAAATTCTAAATTCATCTTCAATCATTTCATCTACTATTAAGTTATCCCATCTGACATTATATCTGATAATGGTGGATTATTAAGAACAAGGATGTCAAGGTGCTTTATGTTGAGTTTAGCATTACCCAACACTTTTCCACTCCATATTACCCTCAAAGTAAGGACCAATTAGAGGCATATAACAAGACCATTGTCAATATTCTTAAGAATATTATCAATGATGTTGGTCATGATTGGTACCTATATATATTTTATCCCCTCTAGGATTACTGTACTAATTACCATACTCTAATAAGAGCCACACCATATTCCCTTATTTATGGCATAGAGGCCATTTTCCCCATTGAGTTTGAGTTTCCTTCTCTAATCATCTCATTAAAGCACATCCTTGATGATGAGAATTATAGAGTAGCTCATCTATAATAGCTAGAGTTATTAGATGAAAAATGCATGGTCATTGTAAATTGCCTTCAAGCATATCAAACTAGTTACATTCTTAGTATAATAGGCATATCAAGCACTGATAGTTCTAGCTTGGTAATACTATCCTCAAAGAAAACTAGAAGAACACCATAGCCAAGAAAAATATTAAAGGCAAGTTCAAGCCTAATTGGATAGGACCTTATGTCATTATTGCTAACTATGGATCTAGATCATACAGGTTAGCTACTCTGGAAGGAGATGAACTTGATGAGCCCATGGACATAATACACCTCAAACATTATTTTAGTTGAGAGACCTTAGGTATTTTCTATGAGAATCATTTATATCATATTATAATATCACCTTCATTATACCATAGCATATATCATTCCTTCCATGCCTTCATTATTGGCCAAAGTTATTTTCCCCTCCCTTGCCCACCCCTTTTGACCTTGGTTTTGATCCATTAGTACTTCAATCACCTTTAGAGCTTGGATTTAGATGAAGTTTTAGTGGTTAATTTAGTATGATGATTTATTGAACAAATATTTTTTAGAATAAGGCAATATCTTAGGGAAATATGATAGTGGTTTTGTAATTTCATTCTTCATTGTTGTCACCTTTTATCTTATTCTTGGTGTTACTAATTATAACCACCTTTAGTAAAATTGATATTATTGGCCCATGCTCATTATAACTATATTTAGGAAAATTAGGAATAACCATATTTTATTAACATTACCACATCACTACTATATACTTTGTCATTTGTCTACTCAAGAACTTGTTAGGGTGTGGAGCTAAAAGCTTCAACTGTTGCAGACACGAAGAAGGGAGGTTGTTGAAGATCCAGAAGTACCGACATCGGCAGCATGACCAACGTCGATCATGACTAGTGCAAAAGGCAACTGGCGTCGGTAGGAAGTCGGCCGACATCGGTCAGCACCAGACAGACAGGGACCGACATTGGTCACCTGTGGCGGTTCCAGAACTGTTGTTGACGACCAGTCAGTTAAGTGAAGTGATTGTTTGCATGTTTAAGGACTAATTATAGTCACGAGCTACGTGTCTAATTATTGTAATTAGAGTTATATTTTTGTATTCATGGGATTCTATTTAAAGACCCATGAGGCATGTATTGTAAATCAAGCAAGCAAGTAAAGCATTGAAGCAAGGAAGCAAGGTCAAGGAGATCAGCTGAAGCATTCAAGGAGGGGATAACAACTCAGGTTGTTGAGTTGGTTGTGTTGAGCAAGAGAGAGAGGGAAGAAGGTCTTGAGGTGTGGCAAGCCTTTGAGGTGGAGGAAGAAATGGCATCTTCCTTATTGTATTTTCTTCTAGTATTATTTAATACAAGAGTGTGTATTGTCTCTCAGATTCTTTGTTGTCTCAAGTTTCTAGTTACTTAATTATTCTGGTATAATTCCATGTTTAATTGCTTATAATAAAATTAATCAATTGTGCTTTCGTTGGATAAGGGGTTCCTAACAGTTGGTATCAGAGCTACGGTTTGCAGGGAGCAGGTTATTGTTTGTTGATTACAGGTCATTCATAGGGTTTTTTGTTTGAGTGGGAGTTCAGCAATGGCAAAAGAAAGTAAGCTATAAATGGAGAAGTTTAACGGCAAGAATTATCAACATTGGAGGATGCAGATAGAGGATTATCTGCATCAGAAGGATTTGTACTTACCATTGGGTGGGGTTGCATACAAGCCCACAGATATGAAGGATGAAGAATGGAGTGTTCTTGATCAGAAGGCTCTCGATTCCATAAGGTTGAGCCTTGCATCGTCTGTGATTTCCAACTTATCACAGTGCAAGACAATGGAAGAGTTGATAAAATCTTTGGCAAATTTATACGAAAAGCCCTCAGCTTCTAATAAGGTATTTCTTATGAAGCAGTTATTTACTTTGCAAATGCAGGAAGGTGGATTGGTACATAATCATCTTAGTGATTTCCATGGTTTGGTAAACCAGTTAGCTTCAGTCAATATTGTTTTTGATGATGAAGTAAAGGCTCTCTTGATTTTATGCTCTTTACCTGAAAGTTGGGATAGTTTGGTTATGGCAATAAGTAATTCTGCATCTGCTTCTAAAATCTTAAAAGTTGATGATGTTGTGAGTGTGATCTTGAATGAAGAAATATGCAGGAGAAGCATAGGTGAATCATCAGGGAATGCTCTAAGTGCAGAAAGCAGGGGAAGGCAAAGAGAGAAGATTGAGCAAGGGAAATCAAGGTTGAAGGTGGGAAGGAGATCTGAATCCAGAGGTGTCACCTGCTGGTTTTGTGGAAAGAGAGGACACATAAAGGAGTTTTGGTTGAGGGATAAAGAGAATCAACATGAAGGTAATGAAGAAGCAAAGGATGCAAATATTGTGGTATAGGACGCTCTCATACTTTCTTTGGATAATCAGGTAGGATCTTGGGTTTTAGATTTTGGTTCTTCTTTTCATGCATCCCCAAACAGAGATTTGTTCCATGAGTATGAACAGGGAGAATTTGGAGTGCTTTATTTAAGGGATGGTACACCTTGTCAAATAGTTGGCAAAGGGAAAATGCAGCTGAGATTGCAAATGGACAACACCTGGGTGTTGAAGGAGGTCATGCATGTCCCAGTTCTGAAGTAGAGTTTGGTTTCTGTAGGAAGGTTGGGTGATGAGGGATGCAAAATAACCCTCACAGCGGATTCTTGGAAGGTTACCAAGGGATCACTTATTTTAGCAAGAGGTAAGAAAGTAGGCACTCTTTATCTATCTACTTGTATTACTGATTCTACTTCTGGTTTATCTACTTCAGCTGTAGATTTGAAGATGTGGCTTAATAGGCTTGGTCACATGAATAAGAAGGGAATGGACGTTCTTGATTGAAAAGGTATGTGTTCAGATTCGGAAAGCATAGATAGAGTTCATTGCAGGAAAAGGAAATTTGATGCTTTTGACAAGAACAAAGAAGCCTTGGTGTTTATGGAGGAGATGAAGGATAGAGATCAGTCACAGGGGCTGAACAATTCTGAGTAGGGCAGCATGGATAGGGGTTTGATCCAAGATGAGCTCATGGATGAAGAATTCATCACTTACAGGAACACATAGACACCGATGTCGATCACTTGGAACCAACATCGATCAGGCAGATACCGACATCAGTCATGTGCAAACCAGCAGGGTCGATAGAGTCGGGCAAAGAAGTCTGACGTCAGTTAGGCAAGAACTGACATCGGCAGAGGGGACACTAGTGTCAGCTAGGTAAATGACGTCGGCAGTTAGGGTCAGTGCAGGGAATCGACATCAGTCGAGAGCAGACTGGGAGATGGCCGAGATCGGTCACTAGAACGGATGTTGGGTAGACAACAAGTTGTCAAGGAGTCTCAAATGCCCATATGGACATCAAAAAGGTTAAGTGAACCTCATATTTGTTGTTCACCTTCTTTATATTGCTTACTAATGGTCAAGAACTAGGAAGATGTGAAGAAGCAATGCAGGTAGAATCCAGAAACAATGGGAGCTTGGCATGGAAGAGGAATGTGAGTCCTTGGAGAAGAACCAAACAGGTATTTATTGGTGGAGTTGTCAGCTGGAAGAAAGCACTAGATAAGGGATGGATTCCCAAGTTAGAGAAGAGAGTGGATGGACATGTGAGACAGAAGGCTATGGTATATGGTCTTGAGTAGGCTGCTGGACAATGGAGGTTTGACCATTGTATTTTTATTTACCAGGGATGGATTCCCAAGTTAGAGAAGAGAGTGGATGGACATGTGAGACAGAAGGCTATGGTATATGGTCTTGAGTAGGCTACAATACAATGGAGGTTTGACCATTGTATTAGCTACATTATCCTATTAATGTATTGTGTTGCTTGTTGCAGGGTTTCATATACAGGGAGTTTTCTGAGCTAAGGGTAAAGTTAGTTCAGAAGTATGTCATGAAGAATTTGGGAGCAGCAAAATTCTTTTGGCATAAGTGACAAGTATAGCATCACAGGTTTTGTGGTGGTTGGTCTT
Organism: Torreya grandis; assembly: GCA_037957365.1. Lineage (NCBI taxonomy): Eukaryota > Viridiplantae > Streptophyta > Pinopsida > Cupressales > Taxaceae > Torreya > Torreya grandis. The sequence continues at coordinate 6,114,980 of JARHVA010000012.1, read as the reverse complement.
CAAGAGTGACTTTGAAGAGGGATACAGAGCCAAGAAAACAAAGTAGATGGTGTATAGGTATAGGTACAGTTGCAACTGTTTATCTCCAAGTGGGAGATTGTTAGGGTGTGAAGCTAAAAGCTTCAATTGTTACAGACACGAAGAAGGGAGGTTGCTGAAGATCTAGAAGTACCAACGTCGGCAGCATGACCGACATCGGTCATGACCAATGCAGAAGGCAACTGGTGTCAGCAGGAAGTCAGCCGACATCGGTCAGCACCAGACAGACAGGGACCGACGTTGGTCACCTGTGGCGGTTCCAGAACTGCTGTTGACGAACAGTCAGTTAAGTGAAGCGAGTGTTTGCATGTTTAAGGACTAATTATAGTCACGAGCTGCGTGTCTAATTATTGTAATTAGAGTTCTATTTTTGTATGCATGGGATTCTATTTAAAGACCCATGAGGCATGTATTGTAAATCAAGCAAGCAAGTAAAGCATTGAATCAAGGAAGCAAGGTCAAGGAGATCTACAGGTGTAAGGTCAAGGAGATCATCTAAAGCATTCAAGGAAGGGATAACAACTCAGGTTGTTGAGTTGGTTGTGTTGAGCAAGAGAGAGAGAGGGAAGAAGGTCTTGAGGTGTGGCAAGCCTTTGAGGTGGAGGAAGAAGTGGCATCTTCCTTATTGTATTTTCTTCTAGTAGTATTTAATACAAGAGTGTGTATTGTCTCTCAAATTCTTTGTTGTCTCAAGTTTCTAGTTACTTAATCATTCTGGTATAATTCCATGTTTAATTGCTTATAAGAAAAGTAATCAATTGTGCTTCCATTGGATAAGGGGTTCCTAACAGAACTTATTGTTACCTAGTCAGACTCTCTGATGTAAGGTGGAACTACAGTGACTTGAGGTCATATAGGATTATGTAGGTAGTGCTCGATTTACGTTGAGGTTAGCTTAGTCACCCCATTTATCATGCTATTATTGTTTTATGATAATTTTAATTTTGTATTCTCTTATCATTTTGTGAACATATTTGAGCCACTCTCTTGTCATTTTGTGAGGACTTTAAGTTTTAACACTCTCGCCATTTTTCAAGCATATTTAAGCCAATCTCTCATCATTTTATGATCACTTTAACTTTGAATGATCTCATCATTTTGTGATCATCTTTAATCCACAATCTCAATATTTTATGAGTTAACCCATTCTATGTGTCATCATTATCCATTGAGTTGATATGCCTAGAAACACCCAAAAACATACCCACCTTCAACATTGGGTCATTCATATTGTATCCTCACCACTCAAGACATGCATCTCCTACTCAGTAGGTATAACTCAAGCATTCTCATGAATTTGGTCATGACCATTCCATTTTCTAGTTCCATTTCTTAATATTATTTCATCTCATTCTTTAGAGAACTACATTTAGCCTAAAGTTCATGTTGGATCTTGTGTCCATGGAACTTGTAGGCAACATCTAATTGCTTAGTGCATTTAAAGTCAGCTTGGCCAATTTCAATGATTTATTTTATTCACCATTATCTTGGATCATTCATTCCTCTTGTTTTATCTTTGAAACACTCTCACCATGTTTGTGATTTATTTATGCTTTCATTATTTTATGAGTCATATAATTTTTATGCTCTTGCAGATTTATGAGCTTATTCTCATTCTCAACCTTAGGCATAGTAAACATTATGAACCAAGTTCATGTGTGAGTGTTTGTCTATTATATTTTGGTGTGGTTTTAGCTTAAATCATGTTCTCACACTTACATGATCTATTTTCCTTGATTCTTTCATAATCGTGAATGTCATCCCCCTCTATTCCTACACACTCACCATTTTTTGAGACCATTCCCATTTTCCTCTACAAGTTCATCTTGTTTTCTTATCATTATTTTTCTTCTATCCCATATCCTAGGAGAATTACATTTTCCATGAAGTTCACATTAGATATTGTGTCTATGTAACTATATATGAAATGTCCACTTACCTAGTGCATCTAGAATCAGCTCAGCTGCCTCTTCTTCTCCTATCACCTAGGGAAAATGTGTGTCATCTTGTTTGTGTAATTATTCCCTATAGCCTATGGGAACATTGTGCCATTTTTTCTTCTATTATTTTACCTGTGTTGTTGCTACCTAGCTTAGGGGTCACCTTGTCTCCAAGAGTAACACCTATATTACACATGCACGACTAATTTGTATTATGTTTATAATAACATTATGATTAACCATTGTTTATATATTACTTTTGTGTGTTCAGAATAGTTTTTTATTGTACCTTTTCTTTGATTTAGATTGTTCATTTTTTAATTATTTTGTTTTATTTATTTACGGCCTTATTTCTTTATGTATCTATTTATTTATTTTATCTGTTTATTCTATTTTTTTGTATGTTTTATTTGTTTGTTTAGTTTTGTGTTATTTATTTGAGTCTTTTTTTCTCTTTCCTTATTTGTTTATTTTTGTTTATAATTGTTTTGTTATTTGTTTATTAATGTTTTGTTATTTGTTTATTTATTTATTAGTATTTTATTTTATTTGTTTGTTTGTTTATTTTATTTTTTATTTACCTTTTTACCCTTTTTGCTTCATAGTTGTTGTAGGATTATTACACTTTATTTACACTTGAGTATTTATTACCCATATATTGTACTTGAGTATTGAATTTTTGTATGTTCCTACATTTAGTTTATTGCATTATATTCACTTGGGATTTGACTGTTAATATTTTACACCCAAGTTATTTGTACTTATATTTAAACTAAGTTTTCCATGCTTTGGATACACATTGTTATTATAGTTTTCTATAACTATGATACATAATATCATGAGATATAGCCAAAATTAGGCCAAATGAACTAGTGAACAATGTCATGAGTAGTAATTCTCCTTGTTCACACCTAGTAAATCCCAGATCTACCCAAACACTACCTAAATACTGAGTAATTAAATCACAACTAAATAATAATCATTGGTAATTATGACATGTATATCCATACTATTAGGGAGCCTAAATTCATACTAATCCTCTGTGCTAACTTATTTTTACTCTGTAAATATGGATTCAGTACCTAAGCCCCCTTCCCTGATTCATCATGCTAGGGTGAATCATGTGGACATTCCCTGATCATATCTGCACTAATAGGGCTAAGACAAATTATATCTCACTTCCATCCTCCATAATGAGGCATTTCCATTATCCCAATGATTATAACCACCTTTGGGAAAATCATTAGTTTTGCTCATCTACCCTACCATGGCACCTGACTATGCCAATGATTATAACTGCCTTTAGGCAAATCATTATTTTCACTCATCTACCCTATTGGGTAACATCACTATGTCACTAATTATAACAAGCTTTTGGCCAATTGGTATTTCCACCCATATTACCTATAGATCACATCATTTCCTTATTTTTGAGGGAGAATTCAATGATTTTATTTTGCCACCTAATGTTAGGTTGTGGAGCTAAAATCTTCACTGATGCAGACATGGAGGAGGTTGTTGAGAGGTTGCTAAGTTGTAGAGAAACTGGTGTCAGTCTGATCAACTGACGTCGGTCATATCTAGTGCAGAGCAAACCGACATCGGTCAGGGATCGACTAACGTCGGTCATCTCCAGCTAGAAAGGGACCGACGTCGGTCACTTGTGCGGTTTGGAACTATGAGTGTTACAGACAGTTTGTTAACAAACTGGTTATTTGCATATAAAAGGCTAATTTTAGTCTTGGAGCTACGGATCTAATTATTGTAATTAGATGTCTAATTATTGTTTGCATGAGATCTATATAATAGACTCATGGGCTATATTGTAATTTGTTCTAGAGTTGAGCTTGGTTAGCTCCTTCTGAGAGTGAAGAGAGCAAGGGTAGCTCCTCATAGTTCCACAGGGGTGCCGAGTGTGTATGATCAAGTAGAGCTGCAGGTTGTGCAAGTTCTGGTAGAAGATCCACCAGGGTACTGGTTTGGAGAATCATAAGGACTTGGTGAGGCAAGGATAAGGATTCTTCAGGGTGTAGAGAGATCTACATGGATAAGTAAGATCATTGATTTTCAGGTGTGTGTGTGTGCGAGGTCAAAGGTGATCTACAGGGCAGTAGGATCAAAGGTGATAGCAACACAACAGGTAGCAAGATTAGGGGAGATCTACTTGGAGTACGTTGAGTACATGGAGTGCATGGAGTACTCAGTTTTGGAGTGTGTGGAGCACTTTTGTACTGGCAGTAGTGATACTGATTGGTGGTATTGGCAGTAGTGATACTGACTAGTTGGAGGTGAACAGCAACTCTGTGTTTGAGTTGTTGTTGGGACCATAAGAGAGAGAGTGAGATCTTGAAGAGATTTATTGTTTATGCCCTAGAGGTGTGGGAGCCCTAGAGGTGTGTAAGGAAGAAGACTATGGCATTTTCTTTGTTGTATTTTCTTCTGGAAGAGTATTAATACAATTGGGTATTGTCTCTCATATTCTGTGTATTTCTAAATTCTAGTTACTTGTTACTTCTATTTTAATTCTGCATATTTAAGTTGCTTGTACATGGTAATCAATTGTGCTTCTGGGTCCTAACAGTTGGTATCAGAGCTAAGGTTGCAGGGATCAGGTTTGTGTTTTGATTACAGGTCACTCTCAGGGGTTTTTGATTGAGTGGGAGTATAGCAATGGCAGAATAAATTACACTAAGAATGGAGGAATTGAAAAGCACGAATGGTCAATTATGGTGTTATGAAAAAAAAGAGCAGGTAAATAAAAATTGTTGGTTGGTAGAAGATCAACATGAAGGAACTGAAGAAGTAGATGTTGTAGGTGTTGTTGCATAGGATGCTCTGGGATGTTCCTTGGATAAAGTAGAATCTTGGTTTATAGATTTTTTTGCCTCTTTCCATGTAGCCCAAAATAGGGGGGTTGGTGAGCCTTGTCAAAGTATTGGCAAAGGGGAAGTGTTGCTAAAATTGCAGGCAACCAACACATGGGTGTTGAAGAAGGTCATGCAGGTCCCAGTCTTGAAGATGTGGCTAATTTCTTTAGTAAAGTTGGGTGATGAGAGATGCACAAGAACTCTCATATCAGATGCACTTGAATTAGCAGATGGTAAGAAAGTAGGTACTCTTTATCTACTTGCTTGTATTACAGATTCTTCTTCTGTTGTAAGGACGTGGCTTTGTAGGCTTGGTCATAAGAGCAAGAAGGAGATGCATGTTCTTAAGCAAAAGTCAGATGTATTTGATAAACTTAAGAACTAGAAAGCCTTGGTGTTCTTAGAGGAGATGACGGACAGAGATCAGCGGATGGGGCTGGATACTTTTGAGCAGGGCAATTTGGATAGGGTTTTGATTCAAAGTAAGCTCACGGGTAAAAAGTCATCACTCACAGGAAAACCATAGGTACCAGCGTTGGTCAGAGGTAACCAACGTCGAACAGATAGGCACCAATGTCGGTCATGTGTAGGCAAGCAAAGTCAGTGGTGTCAGGCAGGTGGAGACCGACGTCAGTAGGATAACCAGCATCGGTGACGTGGACAGTCGCATGGAACCGACGTTAGTTAGATGTAGACTGTGTGGTGACTGAGGTCAGTCACTGGAATGGATTTTGGGCAGACAGCAAGCTATCAAGGAGTCTCAAATGCCCATGTGGAGGATTGAAAGGGTAAGTAAGCCTCAAATTCATTGTTCCTCTTCTTTATACTCATTGCTCATTATAGAGCAGGAAGGATCTAGGAAACAGTGGGAGCATGGCATGAATAGGATGCAAAACCAAATGGGAGATTTGGTAGGGTTGCCAACTGGTATGAAAGCACTGAAAGATGAATGGATACCTTGGTTAAAGAATAGAGAGAATAGATACGTGATATGGAAGGCCAAGTCATATGGTCTTGAGCAAGCTACAGGCAGTGGTACAGGTTTGACAAGTGGATGACAAAGCATGGCTTTAGTCAGTGTCATTGTAACCATTGTGTTTGTCTTATCAGGTGGATGATGGTCGTGACATTATCCTGTTACTGTATGTGGAAGATGAGCTTGTTGTAGGTTCAGACATACAAGGTTTTGTTGAGCTAAAGGTAAGGTTAGTTTAGTGTTTTGCTATGAAGGATGTGGGAGTAGTGAAATGCTTTGGCATGAGTAATCCTAGAGACAGAGAAGATCACAAGTTGATGTTGTCACAGGATGATTGTGTGAAGGTAGTGCAGGATGCAGAACGGCAAGCACACCTATGGATGGACAGTTCACAAAATAGGGTCCCCAATCACATGATGAGGTTGAGTACATGTGTACTCCCTGAGTTTGCCCAAGCAGTGGGTGCTGTCAGAGAGTTAGGAGCCAATTCAGGGAAGTGGGTTCTCAGGTATTTGAGAGGGACCAGTATCAAGTATACATGCTATGTAGGGTCAGGACTTCACTACATGGGTTTGTAGGTTCAGATGTGGTAGGTTACTTGGATGATAAGAGGTGCACCACAGGTTGTGTGGTGGTTGGTCTTTAGGATTGATCTTGAAGAGGGATACAAGCCAGGAAATAGATTAGACAGTGTACAGGTATAGGTATAGTGCAGCTGTTTATAACTGCCTTTAGGCAAATCATTATTTTCACTCATCTACCCTATTGGGTAACATCACTATGTCACTAATTATAACAATCTTTTGGCCAATTGGTATTTCCACCCATATTACCTATAGATCACATCATTTCCTTATTTTTGAGGGAGCATTCAATGATTTTATTTTGCCACCTAATTCCTTAAGGGGAATTTAGGGTTCATCCATCACCCTCTGGGGCATTAGCCAAGGCATTAATGAATTTTTAATTATTTGACAAGACGTTATTATGCCTATGTATTTCGACACCTTCCTAAATAGGGTAAAACTATAGACACCCCATTTTGGCCATAATTATGTTCAAACCAAACTTCAAATTGATTTCTACCAAATAGTGCAAATTAAGCTTAGGAATCACTGAATATCCTAAATTCATCTGCCCATCGAGCATTAGTACCTAGGATCATGTTGATTCATCCCTATTTGGGGTATTATCTATAATCAATAATGAACTCTCATGGATTCATCTCTAGTCAAATTGTGACCTAGTAAATTGATAGATAGGCCTTTGGACCCATTAAAAGGGGAACTTAAACAATTCCTAAAATGCAAAAAATGCTAAGCAAAATGAATTATCTTAAACAATAAAATTAAATGCTTAAGTGAAATTTCCATGTGTAATTATTGAATATTAATTTTGAAAAAAATAAATTCCAATAAATTGAGTTCATGATGATGTCATCATCCTCAAACTCAAGGAATTGAAAATGTCTCCATTAAAGCCTTAAATTCATAAATAGAGAGGCATGATTAGTAAATGGGATCTCTATCCCAAATATTAATTTCTTATCCCCTCCTTAACTTAACTAGGGTTAAACTAAACATAATCATGGTTAAATTTAACCTAACTACACTTGGGTTAGAGTTAGTTGGAGAACCTATAAATAGAACTGTCAAGGCTATTCTAAAAGAAGATCTCAAACCAAAGATATAATGTTGAATTTTTGAGAGACAAATCATTCTTGTGTATTATTATAATTCAAAATTATTGATAGATTGCTACATCTTTCCAAATCCAAGCCAAACATTATCAAAGTGACAAGGAGAAATGATGTAAGGAACACCATTATCAAAAACTCTTTGAGCACATGACCGAGCACATTCCTCCAAGGCCAAAATGTAACTCTTGCTCACAATAAAGGTGAAGAATACTTATTTTGTCTTATTTCATTTGTTACTTGCATTTTTATCTTTCTCCTTGAGTGGTTTGGCTTTAGGTGTTGGATTTTTTTGTGTTTTTATTGAGGTTTATCATACTAACACTTGACTAACTACCCTCTTGGATTCCTATCTCATACCTTGTTTTCCCCATGTTAGTTTGTTATAACAATCATTCTTGAAATGAATCCTCATATACTAATTGTAATATCATTATGATTTATAATCTTGGAAATATGTACTCCATGGGCATCACAACTTCCACTCTGTATACTAGTTGGAATGGTGTTTACCTAATCAAATGTTTATAATTTTTTATATATGACCATAAAATAATAGTATATGATCTTCCTATTCATCACTCTAAACATTACAAATCTTGGCCAACATCTTCTCTATAACCTTGTTATATGTTTCTGCTTAGACATACCTTTTGTGTTTTAATGATAAAAAATCATATATTAAAGTTTGATAGTATTATTTAGGAGGTGTGTACCCCTATCAATTATCAACCTATAAGGACATCTAAACCTTGTTATGATGTCTCCATATAAAACTTTCTTAGCATCCTACACAATACAACTTAGATTTGTAGTAGCTTCAACCTATTTGGTGAAGTGATCTATTGCAGTGATAATATATCTAGGATTAGATCCCTTAAATGTAAGATTGCTAGGTGCCTTAATATCAATGTCCCATTGTTCAAATAGTTGTGCCAAGACATGATTTAATAGCATATCATCCCATTGATTTTGTTTTCCTACCTTCTAGCAAACATTGTAATGTTTTGTAACCCTATTAACATCTTGAAATTAGTTTTGCCACCAAAACCCCCTTTGTAGTATTTCTATTATAGGCATATATCCTAGGAAATTTCCCTCATCTACTTCTTTATTTATTTATTTCAAAACACATGGTCTTTCATGTTACATAGCCACTTTGTGCCAAACCTCATTTTTCCTAGATTATAGATAAATATGTTAATGATGCTAAATGGTAAAGCATGTGTGATAGCCTACTTCTTATCCCACTCTAAAAAATACACAAGGAATATACCATGCTCCAAAAAAAATTATATATCCTCCAATTGTTCAAGAATCCCAGTCACTCAAAATAATTATGCCTCTAGAGATTCATCCTATGATTCTTCCAATTCCTTCCCTATTTGAATATGGCTTGGGTAGTCATGTCCAACGTTTTTATTACTAGGTTTTATAATGATTTTGAATTAGAACTCTTGAAAATAATTAACCACATAAAAATCCTTCCTCCTAACATTTTTTTATCAACCAAGTATTGAAAGGCTTGGTGATCAGTTAAAAATTTGAATAGAGTAGCCAATAAGTAGTTTCTAAACTTTTTTAGTTTAAAATCCATCACTAAGATTTTCACTTTGTAGTAGTATAGTTTTTCTTAGTAGCTAATAACTTATAAATTAAATTGGATGATCTATCCCTCCATCTCTTCATTGTGCTAACATGGCTCCCACTTTTGTTATTTATGCAACAACATGAACATGGAAAGGTTTTCTCTAATCTAGGAAGACTAAAATGTGTACTATGATAAACTTCTACTTATTTAATGAGAAGGTTATCTAGAATTTAGAGGTCCTTTTAATTTTTTTTGTCTTTGTGTAATATATTTTCAAAAGGTGTTGAAATAGATGCATACGCATGAATGAACTTATGATAATATCCTCTAAGACATAAGAATGATAACACCTCTATTGGTATGGTAAGTGGTTTGAGTCACACAATGACTGTAATCTTTGCTTGATCTACTAGGATTCCATCACTACAAATAACATGTCCCAAAAATATGCCAAATGGTGTAAATAATAGGAATTTATTTAGATTTAGTGTGATTCCTAGAGATAAGCATATTTCTAACATCAATGACAACTTTGATAGATATTATTTGAAGAAAGAGAACACTACCTAGTCATCTAGATAGACTTTTAGAAAGTCATGAATGAAATCTCTAAATGTAGTAACAACTACTCTAGATAAAATTGTAGGTGCATTCATCAAGCCAAATTACATTGACTTATAACAAAATAATCCTCATTATGTTGTGAATGTTATTTTTAATTGATCTTCATTTGTGATAGGGATCTGATGGTATGCATTGAACCCGTCTATAAATAAGTTGACTTCATGACATGTAATAGATTTAATTACTTCATCTGTGAAATTAATTGAAAATGGATAATTGATACAAGAATCATTAAATGTTTAGTAATCCCCATAGACTTTTATCTCCCTTGTATTCTTAGGTTATTCTAGCATGGGACTAACCCAATATGATTTTTTGTGAGGATATATGATTCCAGCTTCTTCCATCCAATATTATTTTCTGATTTGACCTTCATTTTCATATTGGTATTTACCCTATAAGGTCACTTTTTTATTAGGAGTGTGCACTCCTTTTACTCATTATTTATCTCACTTAGTTAAGGGTTTACACCCTTAACTTATGATAATTTAGCAGGAAACACATATTTATAATCTTGTAGCAACTAAACTACCTCTGATATTTTCTCTACTATCTAATAGTCAATGATGGCTACTAATATTGGTATTTATTCTGTACCAATGTTCTCAATTTTCTTCCACATTGGTTCTTGGTATATTTTGTCTATTTTTTCTGAATAGATTCCATTAACTTCCTTTTTTATACTTTTTATATGATATTCAAGTTTCATAACTGAATTTTTGGTTAGGTTTGAGTCTCCCATATACATTCATGGTGAATATACCAAGATCTAGGTGGAGGAGCTAATATATGTTGAAAAACATGAACCTAAAACCTTGGTTCTACTTGTTGTGATGTCTATATTTTGACGCACATATGAACATGCATCTTTGGACAATGTCTCTCCTAAAATAATGGCCACTTATTTAAGATAGAACTTTTAACTTGAAATATTTCTCTTATCATTTCACACATATCTTCCAAATGATTTTTTTTATTTCTATGAACACCCCACCAACTCACAACAACCCCTTTCAATGTGTAATTCAACACATTGACTATCATGTTTGTATCTTAGATATGATTTTCTATCCTATAAAGAAATTGTGCTAGATATTCTATAAAAAATATTGGGGAAATTATATTTATATGGTAAACACCATTCACATGGGTCTCATTTAATGATATCCACACATCAAATTTATCATTGGAACATGTGAACCCCCACTTATTGATAAATTTGATTTCCATGGAAATTTTCCTTCATTAATCAATTCAATATAGTCTCAATCTGTAGGAATTAACTAATAGAGTTGATTGACCTTTGATATTTTAGGAGAATTCAAAGAAGGATGATTACATTCTTTCATTTGAAATTATGTGAAAGTGTTAAGTGTCTTGACTAGTTGGGCCCAACATTATTCTATTTTCTATAGATCTAGTATCTATTATCCATGCTATGAAAAGTAGGTAAAATCACTACATCATAGGGCTTCAAGTTTTGAATCTATATTGAATTTGAACTAGTTATCATCCTTGTATGCATATAGATATGATGGTTATTTTGGTATCCTACATGGCTTGTGTTTAATTTTATTAAAAGGTGTGATAATGATAACATTCCATTTGTGTGCCTCTAGTTGGTTATCAACCACGTTGATGGTCATAGGACCATCATAATCCCATTTTTCCTAATTAGCACATAATAGTGTGTCTCATATGTTTTCATGTCAATCACTTCAAAATATCCATGCAGGCTTAAGTCATCCACCTTTATTTATACTTATTCAATTCTTATAATAGGTTTGACCCAACCATAGTTCACCAAATTGAGAGTAACAAGATTTTAACTTAGAGTCAACCTTCCAATAGATTCCTAAGATGACTTGGGAATCATGTTCATTGTGTTTATAAAATAAAAAAGAACATTAGGGACTTCATATATTATGATCTCAATATCCATTCTAAAATCCACATCCCATGAATTCTTGGTCTTGACATAATAAACCACTTGCTCTACTCTTTGTTGTATTCTATGTGCACAATCTAATAAATTATGCAATAATTTGTAATGTTTTAATAACTATATTCATTTCATATAGTACTTAAGAGTTATATAAAATCTATCAAAGTTGTGACTACTCAATCTAGTTTTAAGATCTATACGATCTATCCATACATTCGATCATCTATTGTTGTAGGATCTCCTTCAATGGTATTTTGATTATAGATTAACTATAATATCTAGGCTGATTCATTCATCAAAACCTTCTCTCTTTCAAATGTTGGATATTATTCCACACACTTTTTTGATCCGAATTTTTTTAGGCATGCACATAGGTTGAAGACCTTATTCTTTATCTTGATTTCTAGTAATAACCTGGATAAAATCTTGGTTCTTAGGGTGATCCTATACTGTGTTCACATTGCACACTATTTTCTCCTTTTGATTCTCAAGAATAGGAAAATATTCAGTGTTATGTTGTCTTACAATCCTATAATATATGAAAAAAATCCCTCTATATATTATAGGGACAATTTCATTAATATGATTCATTTCTCCACATGGATAATAGGTAATAAGATGCCTAGGCTATCGATTTCCTTGCCTCTAGTTTGATAATCTCCCTAATATCCTCCCTATCTCTATAGTGATCCCCATCCTTTTTGTTGATTTTAATATATTCCATATTATTTATGAGGTGAAGGAGGTGCCCAATTAGGTTTTCATTATGATGAAATAGGGTTCCATCCTTGTTACTATGGATAAATAGGAGTTACCCTTATGGAGACTAATGAATCCACCATGTTTGATATTAGGGTGAATAAGAAGTCCACCCAATAATAATCAAAGTTACTAAAGGAACCCATCCACCTTATGTTTTAACTTTAGCCTCCTGCATTGGCACAATTGATTTTATCATAAAAGAATGTTGTGCAACCACTACAAAAAAATTATAGTTATTTCCTCTTTCATCTCTTAGATAGCTCTATAATTATTCTTATCATGATTATGGGATTTATAGAAAGTGAAAAATACACTATGTGATTATTTTACATACTAATATAATAAGTGAAAATTCCCACTCACATGTCCTACATTGTGATATATTTCAAAAAAATATGTTTTGATATTTAGACATTCATTCTTATGGTGTTCTTATTGTTCATATTTAATATAACATATCGAGAATCGACAATTTTTTCCCACTTAAAGTTCCTCCATCCTACACAATACTACATCTAACTTAGCATCAACATTTTTAACTCTAGGAAGGTATTCTCCATAGTATTATATTTTCTTGGCTATGATCACAATGGATATTACATTATATTTTATGGTAAACTCACCTTGTGTTATGTCAAACTAAATCTTGCTTCATAGGACTTCTACAAACCAAGCATATTTATCTTAGTCCTAAAATTTAAAATACAACTTGTTCATCACATATAAAAATAAGTGATCATAATCCTATTTTGATTCCCCTAATTTATGTTTGATCTCTTCAAATTTTAAATGTCATAACTCACACACTTCTGCATTTTGAATTATTCTATAAATATTTCCTTGACTTCTAGAAGATTCATAGTTTCATGATAATTTTTAAAATATGAACTCTAGATATTGACTAATCAAGGATCATATGAGTTCTCACTATTTATCAATGTCATCTAACATGATCATAACCTTCTACTTCATTTTTTAGGTAAGTAAATATTATTTTGGGTTAGTGGACCCATCATGTAGCACTAATGTAACAAAATCACCTACAAGAAATGACATATTTCTTGTGATAGTGTTAAATGTGTCTAGTTTTCTTGAAAAATATTTTATTGTTGTTTTTAAACTTACTAGGAATGTTCTTTAAGTACCAATAACATTATATTTAATAGTTTTACTAAGTTGACATCCAAATTCATTCTTATGCCTACCTAATTTTTTTGTAGCTTCTTCAAATCACTTCTTAGTTGTGTTAATTCTCTGATTGCTTCCAAACTACTATTCTCTACTGTTAAAATAGGCACATGGGATGCATCCCATTAGAGTGAATGAACTAATTTTGGAGTATCTACCATACTCGATTCCAAACATAACCTAAATTTATACCTTATCATCTTGATAGTCATCATTAATTATCATGACATAACCCTTCCATCCACTCACCCACTTTTAGCATTTAGTGTTAATCCTAATACACAAGTGTTGCCTACTAGCATATCCCTAAAATCTATCATTTCATCTCTATCAATCTAATTGAGGACAATTCTCACCTTTAGTTTGGGGGAATGACCCTTAAATTTGTATTTATTTCCCTAAGGTGATGTGGCACTAAACACAAATTTGGGTGGAGTGATTAAAAATGGTTACATGCATAGCAAGGCATATAAAGGACACTTCATTTATTAATTTGGATTTGATGGTGATGAAAAAAATATTTTTCTAAGAATTTTCCCTCTATTATTTTTTTAATTTATAAGGAAAGTGTTGTCATATAAAATTTCCAAATTGGTAGCTTGAGTGTGGCTTATGACACCCAATCCATAAGACCTTCCATGCTCTCATTACCCTTTCACACACCTTTTTGCTTATAATTGGTCATTCATAGACTTCTGAGACCTAATTCTAGCTCAGCTAGACTCTATTTTCCATGCTAATTCCATCCCCCAAAGTCCTAAGCCTGTAGGATAGGAGTGTTGAGGTTGCACTATAGCACTAGACCCTAAGGTGTCCCATTTTTGGCACTCCTATCCAATCAAATTTTGAGCCCAAATGACCATTTCTTTTTTATTCCTATTCTTCATTATGTCAGCCTAGTGCAAATAGATTTAACCCATGACCAATAGATCTCTATAAAATCCCATTCAAAATTCACTTAGAAGGGGCTGGAAAATATTATAAAGCAAGAAAGAATACAAACAAAACCACTAAGGTAATTTTCCCTATTCTCTACATACAATCAGCCAATACATCTATAAGAATATTTAAAACCTCACACCAATCCCTAGCCACCTCAAGCATTCTCAGTTTGGGATTTTTGCATCCACATAACACTATTACACAAAACATATCAAGTGGGATAACTATATATGGCTTGATCCCTCTTTGTAGTATTGGTATGTAGGCAGTGTGCCCACACAAGAGGTGTGGATACACATTTAGTGCATATTACACACACTAATCCCACCCTCTTTCTCAAGTTTTATTCAAGAAAAATGAAGGTCTAGGGTTAGAGATTAAATCATCTCTAAAAGGAGCTTCATCGACATTCAGGATTTGAAATTTCACAAGCAAGCTCACATAGGAACAATGAACAAAACCCATAAAACTTCGATCTCTACGACCAATTTGGATAACAGTGATAGGACCTGGACTATAGTGTCAGACCTTGAAGTTCCCTATTTTCAGCACTCCTATCCTTTCACCAAATGAAATCTAAATCTAGGTTCATGACATTGTTCCAATCCTACACAACTAGTTTCAACCTCTATCTCAGTCATCTCAATCTAGTTTTAAGCTAAGTTGCATTTCTCCTCTTTCATTAGTATTTTTAAAAAGCTACAAAAGTCAAATAAATTATACAAATTAGTACTGTAATTATTTCAATATTATTTATTGATTTATTGTTCTAGACCCTTAACTAAATTAGGAGAAAGACTCCAATATTCCCAAAATATTTAAATTATTTGGTGAACCCAACTTACTTCATTTGCATATAAAAACCCTAGAAACCCTAGGGTAAATTCCTTGCTAATTTTTTCCAATAATTTTTTTATTTTTTCTACATATTTTAGATCATAAATTCACATTTACTTTTTAAATTTACCTTAGTAATTTTAAAAATCATTTATTCGAAACCCTAGTTAAATTTACTAGGTCCTTTTGCACATAAAAACCCTAGGGAAAATTCCTTCCTAATTTTTCCAAATTTTTTTCAATTTTTTACCTACATATTTAAATTAGAAATTCACATTAATTTTTAAAAATTTCTTAATAATTTTTTTTTTAATATCATTTTTCAAATCCCTAGTTGCATATACTAGGTCCTATTGCTTTTGAAGTATCACCTTACATGTTTGTGAGCTATGTATCCTTTTTATACATATTTTAGTTCATTGTTTAGATAATATCTATTTAATATTTTCTTTCATTATTCAAGTTGTTTTCCTTATGCCACCTAAGCTCCTTGCATATCTTCCTTTGAGACAAAGTTCAAGACTTAGTGGTAACCCTCCTGAATTCACCTAGATTCCTTCAACCCGATCATATACCATGGATAAAGAACCAGATCAACTTCTTGCTATATATATTACACATCTAGATTACACTAATTTCCATGAAGATAATTTTGACAATGAGTAGTATGAGAATAACAATGATGATACAAACATTGATGTTCATGACCTACCACATCAGGTTCCTGGTCTACTTCTACCTATTATTGATAATGATGTTTTACTCAATAAAGACTTGATTCTACAAATTTTTAGAGAAAGACTCAGGGAATAGCCCTAAGATCATACTCTATCTTACAATTTATCATGGAAATCAAAAAGGCTAAACAAGTTGAGTATTTCATTTCTTTAGAGCAATTAGTTGCAAATGACACTATGGGGGAAACTATGTCTCAACAACCCCCTATAGTAGCCCAACCTTCCTCTATGCCACTACTAGCTACAACTAGTACATATTTGTCTCTAGATATAGCTACCCTTATGCAAGAGATAAAATCTCTTCAATCCAAGGTGCTACATCTTAAGCAAGGTGCTTCTAGACCAATGCATGATTTGGATTCTTTTGCTCTACTTCACATACCATTGGCACACATATTACTTCTACACCCTTGCCACCAAGTTTTGTTTAACCCAAGCTCACTCTATATGATGGCAAGGGTGATCTAGAGACACATTTGAGAGTTTTTCACACAACATGTTTAGACTATGTGCCAAATGACTAGCTACTAACCAAGTTATTTCTATGGAGTTTAAAGGATTATGCTTTATAATGGTTCTATAGTCTACTAAATTAGTTGGTCAATGCATTCAATATTTTACATGACATGTTCCTATCTCATTTTAGTATTAGCATTGGTGATAAGTTTTCCTATGTCTAAGTTGCACAATAGAAACAAAGTTCAAATGAGCATCTCATAGATTATGTTCTTTGATATAAGACTATCTTGGATAAGATGACTAACCCTATGGTCGATCAAGAGTTAAAAGATATCTTCAAATAGAGTCCTCTACCAGCTTTACATGAATCAATAATGTTCAAAAGATTATCTTCCTTCACTGAGTTATGTCATACACTAAAGGAAAGGGAAGTCAAGTTAATTTCAATGGAAAAACTAAAGTACACAAGCATATCATAAATAACAAACAAGAGTAATAGCAAAGTCCCATACAAAGTAAAGGTTAATGATAGAAAAATCCAAAATCAACCTAGAGTTAATGTAGGTTCTATCCTCCTCAATGAGTGGTTTTATCAACACCTCCTCGGTGAACTTTTACCAATCTACTAGTATCTCTAGCCAGAGTCTTATAATAATTATTGGAATGTAATATTATATCTCTCCCTCCTATTCGAGAAGTTGATCTAACAAAGCCTTTTCTACGAGGATATGATCAAAATGTATTTTGTGATTTTCATAGGGCACTAGCCCACACAACAAATAGATGCATCAATTTGAAACACAAGATATAAGACTTGATAGATGATAACATTATTGATCTTGACACTCTAGTTAAGCCTCCTCAAGCAAATCAAATACATGACAAATCTTTGAAAATATTCTCATATCCTTTCCCATAGCATTATAAACAAGAGATAGGGAATACATCAAGTGTTCACCATGCATATCATGCACATCCCCCACCAACTACATACCAAGCACCTTTAATTGAGTTACACCCTTTGAGCAACATGATTGGTGTTTATAATTCTAGAGTTCCAGCTAGACCTTCCATCTCCTTCTCAAAGTGGGAGAAAGTTGATGATGATTCAGATTACCATGCACTCTTTATCAGAGCCTACATTAATCATCATCCCATTTATAGTGTTCTCATAGACAATGGATCTAGTGTGAATATGTGCATTATGACATTACTGTAGCATTTGGAATATTTAGAGTGGGATATTACCTCAATAGACATAGTTTTTAGTGGATTCAGTGGGAACATACAGAGTTCATTGGATGAGATTATACTTCTTCTACAAGTTGGTCCAACACATTTGGCTACACCATTTACTATTGTTTCTAGTGTAGGAGTTTTTGATATGTTTCTTGGCCAACCATGGATTCAAAAAATTTGAGCAATACCTTCTAAAATTCATATATGCATGAAATTCATTCATGTTAATCAGGTTGTTACAGTTGGTGGAGTTCCATATGAGTTACCACTCCCCACTTCAAAGTTATCTTCTACTTGATAGTCACTAGTTTTATCTTCTCCACTAGTTATAGTTATTCCTCCAATTTAGATTCAAACACAATCAATTCCTTACTTGCCAGCATAGAGATTTCATACACTTCCACAAAGGCCTCTTTTAGAGCAGCAATAGTTTCAAAACTCTACACAATTTTTAGTTATAGTATTCACACCCAGGGTAGTATTATTGAGGTTTCATACCTCTACACATAGATCACATGTTTACAAATCTTATCCTACTACCAAATGGGTCCCTAAGAGCCCTATAGTTGCATCCACTTCTCAGAGTTATAATGAGACCCCACAGTTGGCTTCCACTATAGATATTTGAGAGTATTTATAGCATACATAGCTTTCAAAGCCACAGTCTCAGCCTTTCCATCATGCTTCATGATCATGCACAATCCCTCTCCTTGATACAAGACACCATAATAGGGAGTCTCTCATGAGACTCATCAGTTAGTATCATTTCTTCTCAGTCTTACTTGTATATAGCTTCTTTTCAATTTCTTGTACATAGTCTTCTTATGATTGATTGTACATATCTTATTTCAAAAATACAAAAACATTCAAATATTTCAAAAATACAAAAAAAATTAAAATTTTAAAATACAAAAACATTAAAATAATCAAAAACATAAAAATATTTCAATTATATGCATTATTCATGCCTTACATTTTCACTACCATGTTAGACTTACATTTGTTGTTCTATGTTATTTTTTGTTGATTTATCTCCATTACCATGCTTCACCTGATCTTCTTTGAGTGTGTGTAGTGCCATCTAGATAATTTATTTATTCACTTTACCCATTGAGGGGGCATCCTAATTCTACGTTTGAGATAGACATCGATGCATTTACCCATTGGGGGCATGTTCTACATGACTACACCATCCAGGTTATGTCATTCCTATACCACACACTCTAGTTATCATGATGATGTACATTACTTACTATCTTACACAAATTAATCTATCAACACTCACTAATATATATTACTCATGTATTTCTTAGCATATACCTAGTCTTATACTACATGTCTTGCATACTCTCACTTCTTGCTTTGATTAGTTAGATGTGATTATATTTCCATCATATTACATTCCTTCCTTTCTTGCTTTGTATAGCTAGATGTGATTATATTTCCAGCATATTACATGCCTTCATGTCTTGCATACTCTCACTATTTTATCTCTTTTATGTGCCTTAAGACATTTTTCAATGTCCTTTGCTCGTACTCTTTTATGTGATTGTGGCCCTCATGCTAACCTTGCTTGTTTTCAATTATATGTGTATGTGGCATTTAAACATGCCTTGTATGCTTTATTTCCAATTTAAGTTACATGTGCCCATGTCCCTTGTTTTCTTGGCCCCTTAGCCACTCTTGTATACTTTTTGATTATTGCCTTGTGTGCTTATTGCTTGTTTATTTATCACTATTTGCAATGCCCTAATTCACATCATGCATTTTCTTGTTATTTTCGATGCCATGATGGATATCATGCTCCATCCCTCCTTGACAATGAAAAACTAACAACTAACATTTTTATTTTTGATTCAATACATTGCACATGCTATTACATTATTATATCTATCTAGGCATACCCTTGTTGATCTAACAATCTCCAATACAAACTATATTATCTATTGAGACATCATTTTGATTATCATTGTTATATCATGTATTTTGTAGCATGACACACCTACAGGGCTCTTTATTCTAAGAGAAGTCTTTGTAGGGTATTTATTCCTACCCTCATAAGTGGGGGTAATAAATAAGGGTTTTGTCACAAAGATCAGAGCTCTTATTGATCAAAAAATTAGCTATCAAAACACTCAAAATAGCAATCAAAGGTCAAAAAAGGTAGAACAAACCAAAAAAATAGTGATGATTATAGAACAATCATCAAATTCATTAAAATACAATAGTGTCAGACATGGACAATAGCATCAGATAGTAGGGTGTCTTATTTTTAGTGCTCCTATCTAAACAGCAAAAAAACTAGATTTTCCAAAAATAGGTAGAAAGGTAATCTTAGTTATAGTTTTGTCACCTACAATTCAGATTAGATTCAATAGTTTTAGTACTATTTTTATTAGATAATCTAGATATAGGGGATATCATGCATGGCATGATGACACTCACTTCTAGTTTTAGATTGGGTAGTTGGTATAACTTCTACATCAGAATATATGTTACAAACACTAGTGATTGGGAGTAATGTGCATGGCACATTTGACTTCTTTTCTTTCTAAGTTCAGTATATTACCTAAGCATGCTCAATATTTGGGTACCTTATTCTATATGTAGGTGGTTGGAATTATTTAAGAGTGGATTTCATACAATCCTAACCTCCACATTCTTGAGTGGCTTCCACATAAGCCTAGTTTTTAGTTTTAGAATGGCTTTCATACAAGCCTAATCTCCTCCTTTCAGAGTATCCAATATTGGCATAGTTTTTAGTACACATTTGGCTATCCACACCACATTGTTAAATTTTAGAATATTCATGGGATTTAGGAGCCATCTCATATGACACACATTCATACTAGTATCAATTCATAGCTTCACTTAGTGGGTAATGATGGAGCCAAAGGTCTAGCTAGCCTTTGTACTATTGAGCCACCTACTCATAGGGATTGGACACATAGTCCAAACATTGATTAACACATGCATGATCACATAGATTTACTTGGTGGGTGATGATAAGGACAAAGAGCCAACTTTTGTATTCTTGAGTCACTCTTAGGGAATTGAGCACTCAAATGCATTTGTGATATTACTTTTGGTACAACAAATATCCAACATCACTCAACAGCACAACAAGTTTTATTTTGGTTTGCATATCTAGTGAGGTGTGTTCATTCCTTTATTTTCCTCTCTCTCTTACCTAGCTTTTGTATGTTCTTATTTAGATATAGTGTATCTATCAAAAACTTATCTACTCTTTGTTTTCTCTTTCAGATTTACTCTTCACAATGTGTTCTCTCTATACACACCTAGCATCACATAGCTTTATGGGCTTCACCCTTATAGGTAAGTTTAGGTATACTTTCTACTTTCTTTTATCCTAGTATTTCACTTTGCTACATCACTAGAATAAAGTGGGGGGGAAATGTAA
Source organism: Torreya grandis (assembly GCA_037957365.1). Lineage (NCBI taxonomy): Eukaryota > Viridiplantae > Streptophyta > Pinopsida > Cupressales > Taxaceae > Torreya > Torreya grandis. The sequence goes on along the minus strand of JARHVA010000012.1, from coordinate 6,093,717 downwards.
TCATATAAAATGTCTAAATTGGTAGCTTGAATGTGGTTTGTGACACCCAATCCATAGGACCTTCTTACATGCTCTCATGGCCCTTCTACGCACCTTTTTGCTTATAACTAGTCATATGTAGACTTTTGAGACCTGATTATAGTTCAGCCACACTCTATTTCCCATGATAATTCCATCCCCCTAAGTCTCGAGCCTATAGAATAGGAGCATTGGGGTTGGACTATAACACCAAACCCTAGGGTATCCCATTTTTGGTGCTCTTGTCCAATCACATTTTGAGCCCAAATGACCATTTCCTTCCCATTCCTACTCTTCATTATGTCAGCCTAACATGAAAACATTTAACCCATGACCAATAGATCTCTATAAAATCATATTCAAATTTTATTTATAAGGGGATATAAAATATTACAAAGCAAGCAAGAATACAAGCAAAACCACTTAGGCAAATTTCCCTGTCCTTTGCATATAACCAACCAATATAGCTACAAACATATTCAAACCCTCACACTGATCCCTAGCCACCTCAAGCACTATTATTTTGACATTTTTACATCCACATAACACTATTACACAAAGCACATCAAGTGGGAGAACTACATATGACTTGATCCCTCTTTAGAGTATTGGTATGTAGTTAGTGTGCCCACACAAAGGGTGTGGATACACCTTCAGTGCATCTTACACACTAATCCCCCCTCTTTCTCAAGTTTTATTCAATCATAATGAAGTTCTAGGGTTTGAGATTAAATCAAATCTATAAGGAGATTTGTCAACATTTAAGATTTTAAATTTCAAAGGTAGGCTCACACAAGAGTAGCAAACAAAACTTAGAAAACTCAGATCTCTATGACTAGTTTGGACAATAGTGACAGGACCTGGACTATAACATTAGACCCCAAAGTGTCCTATTTTTGGTGCTCTTATCCTTTCACTGAATGAAATCTAGATCTAGGTTTATGACATTATCCCAATCCTACATAGTCAATTTCATCCTTTGTGTCAACCATATTAGTCTAGTTTTAAGCTAAGTTACATTTTCCCTTATTTATTGCTATTTTTAAAAAGGTTTAAAAGGCATAGTAAATTATATAAATTAGTACTATAATTATTACAATATTATTTATTGATTTATTTATTCTATACCATTAATTAAATTAAGAACAAGACTCTAATATTCCCAAAACTGTTAAATCAAAAAGCTAGGGTTTTTGTGTTCAATTCAAAGATTGGGTTCACCAAAATGTTTTGATTATTTTCCACCTAAACAATATAAAATAATGGAAACTATGCACTAATTAAAATTATAAAAAATATGGAAATAAATTGAAATGGGTTAATATATATTGTGACTACTTGGTTTATAAATTACAAGATAGGATAAGGATATTGTACTCAACTATTTTTTATTTATATAGCTTATAGAAGATATCAAAAGATCTAAAAATGCTCAGTAAGGGATTTATCAGTTTTTAAATCCAAAATAGGGGCTAAAAACTTACTTGGACATCACTAAAAAATTCAGACACCTAAGGTATCACACAATATAAGGGTTTATAGGTAGTGTCTCTTCACATAGTTGGGGTATGAAATTGCTAGAATCCCTACACTTGTGCCTTCAATATATATTTGTATATGCACACTTATTCAACCCTATGAAGTAATACATGTTTTCTATCTCTTTCATCCAAACCATAATTTTGCATTATTGACCACAAGATGTCTTTAAAGTGGGTTAATATGGTAGGTTAGACTAATCCTACCCACTCATTTTTGAATTAATGAGCATTGTATAAATTCTAATACTTTGAAGAGGGCTAGTTCTCCTAGTTATGTGTGTCTAAAAAATTATGAACAATCTAGAATGTATTTATATATTTAGATCTTTCATACTTGGTACCATGCCACTTTGACTTATTATATTCATATTTAGTTTTACAGACTACACTATGGTTTCTCCTTGAAGATATATGATGTATATATGCCTTTTTAATAATATTCCAAAAGACTATTAGGTGTTTCTTCAATGTTTCTAGGACTTCCCAAGTGAATGTTAAACTTGTTGATATTGGTTTTACACACATCATGGAACCTTAAAAGGTAACCTCTAACATTTTAGGATTGGTAAAGAAATATTCACCCTAAGGCACTATTTATGTGGTATTGGGTTTTATAAACAAATTGGTGGTGGAATAAAGGTGATTAGAATAGTTTTTTACCTCAAATGTTTTGTATATGACATGAGTATAAACCTATTTAATATGGGTGGATTGATGATGATTCTAACCTAAAGTGGGTAGGATCAAAATAAACTCAAAAATGAAAGAAGAGTAGGGCAAAGAAGAAGGTTTATGAATAAAATAAGATGAAACCCTTCTAACCTAGATCTTGAACTAGGGGTTGGACAAATAGTCAAGAAGCAATGTCTGATGCAAGTTACTATTAGCACACAAACATCTAAACATAGTTAAGATTCCAAGGACATAAGAATATAGTGAACTTTAATGCACATAATCAAAGGTTTTTCCATTTTTGAGATTGCAATTGCATATCTACAAAGGGAGATTATGATTATTACATAAAAACATTCAAATTAACTACTACATAATATGAATAACTATATCAAAAGAATATTCATGCACAACTAAAATACTATGATACTAGATTGATAAAACTTCCTTAAAACTCACAAATTTGGAGAAGAACAAGATTTGCACATTAAAACCAATTTCATAACAATGCTCATAATTTACTATTAATTGTAATAGCTAAAATTATTTCCCTTTGGAATTGGGAGGATAAAAACATATATAGGATAGGGGATGGGATGCCTTATGCTCCAAGTAAAGTCTAAATTTACATATCCAATTATAGAACTGTGTGTCAAAAATCCATTCATAACATGCATTTATGAAAAGTGCATATATAAATAAGACTCCTCAACCAAAATATAATACACATATGCCAATAAATTTTGGAACACCAATCCCATATAAACATTCAAATACATACATACATATATATATATATATATATATATATATATATATATATATATATATATATATATATATATATATATATGTTTAAGGTGGTGTTGATGTGGCACCATTGGGAGAGGAAAATGATTGCATGATAACTATTGACATTGAATTAACTATAGTAACCATTGTGGTCCCTTGAGGAATCAAAACTATTCCCATTAGAGTATGCATTACTATATATCTAGAAACCTAGGGGCCTCATGATGATGTGGTAGAAATTATTATTGATTGTGTGTTTGACACCTCCTATTTAACCTTGAGTTTTTCAAATAATGTATTTGTATCTTCAAACTCTTTATTAATAGTGTCAAAACTAAGCATAAAAGGCTTAAATATTATGATGGCCCTTCAATAATTGACCTTATATGCTCTATTTTTAAGGCCTTGAATCATCTTTCGAGGGATTCAACCTTATTTACTCTATATTTCACAAATTGATTAACTGTATAATTTTTTCATTAGTTTTATAAACAATTCCTTAAACTTCCTTCTTAAATCTATTTGTAGTCTCCTTAAGAAGTGCTTCAAAATTAAGCCTATTTACCAATTGCCTAATGGAGGTTATCACATTTGTGATACTCATATTTTTTAATATCTCCAAGGTCTCACTTTCTTGGCATGTGAATTTTCCTATCAAGGATTTCATATGTGTATGTCAATTTAAGGAACCATCTCTCTTTTAAATCACATAATTTTAAATCCCATGCAACATCTTGGGTTGACATCAAGTTCAAGTGATTGTATATAAACTATTCCTCATGCACTGAATCAATAAGTTGAATCTCTTTTCAAATTATTTCAATTTTAACACTTTTACCCTTTCAAGTTGGGACTCGCCCCTAGAGACTCAAATTGTATTCAAAATTTTGTACAACTTGTGGTTTTACTTTGGACATTATCCATAATTTCTCAGGGAGCATTAATGATTTATCTCTATATAAGCCTTTGTTGTGCTTGCTCTTTACTCTTATAAATTTCCTCCATGGCCTCTTCATTTGAATCCACAAAAGAGAAAAAAACATTTTCATATTGTTGGGGTAATTTGGATTTCATATGGGCTTATTGGCAAAGGGAAACAGGTTTTCCCTTTATTCTAGCACTATTTCCTCCCTTGTGCTAGTGTTCACCCCTTTATTATTTCCCACCCTCTAAATCATACCACTTTTCTTGTAAAAATAGGTGGATACTATGGGTAACTCTGTAAGGACCAAAACAAATCTATTATCTCTCCAACCCTATAATTCTTTAACCCATTGGGGAGCAATTAATTATTATTATTTTTTAGGTTGGCTAGGGTCTGTAGAGGTGGAAGTTGGAGTAATCATTAGAGGTGGATTGACAAATTTAGGTGGCATTGAGTCACTCAATTATATTTTAAATTTAAGGGGCAACTGAATGATCCTTTTCCATCTTGATAATTCCCTTTGAGGGGTGATTTCTACCACATACTTTGTCTAGCTTGGGGTTTTCAAAATTATCATTATGATAGATTATGTGGGTGTAGATTATGGTAATGGTAGCTCCAATTGAGCTAAATATTTTGGAGGGATAGGTGGCCCTTGAGGTTTAAAAATAGAAACTAACACTAAGTTATCAAAATAGACCTTTTTTGGGAGCCATTATTTGGATTGGTGTGGAAAGAATGGAAAAACAATAGAACTATAAAATTGTGGCCTAGGACTAGTATGTGGTAAATTAACAACTTAAGTATTTAAAATATTAAGGGAATAAGCAATAAAATAAACTGCCTTATTAATATCTAACTTTTCTTCTTCATTAAGAATTGGTTGGTCAAGTGATCTAACTGGAGTTTATTATTCATCTAGGCTTCCAAAGCTTATTGAATTTGCCTTTTCTAGCTCTACCTCTTCCTCTACTTCATCTTGTGATCTTATTTCACTTAATTCTTGCTATGGTCCCTTCATAGTTTCTAAATTTTCTTATTCTTCATTTTTGGGATAATACACTAGTGAAATTACATGTCCATGCTCTTCTTCATTTTCTTCCTCATCAAGGGGTCATCCTAGGGTAGCTAGACCTAATGATGGTCTTTCTTCCACTTGTTGAATTTTGAGAGAGGCTAGAAGAACTATGGATCTCCTTTGGTGAGTAATTTTGGGTGGAATAAGAGATTAAGGATAAGATGAAACTAATAATAGATCTATAGTAGTAGGAAATACTAATGTAGGTGGTGAAGGGATGGATTGTGGAAAAATAGTATTGAAGGCAAGGGTGGATGGAGAGGAGACCATTATAGTAGGGAATATTTAAGGAGATATCTCCTCACTTTTGGTAGTGAGTGGATGTGGACCCATTAGAGGTGCTTGAGGGGAAGGATGACTATATGTAAGATATGAAAAATAACTCTACAGAAACTAAGGGATACTTACTTGTGTGATCAAAGTAAGTAGAGCCAAAGGTGCCCAAGATAATATGCTTGTATGTCTATTTAAAGGAGGTAAAGTCCTAACAAATGCATTGGATGTGAGAAAGTAGTTCCAAATAGATGAGTAGAGGTTGGATGAGGACCAAGGAGACCTTTGAGAACATCTTTCCTAATATGGAAGTTCTCATCCCTTTGAATGTTAGGCTCTCCTTCTGATAGATTAGTCTCTTCTTTTATGGGAGAGGGAGGCTAATCCTATGTGACTGAGTCTTGAGGCTTTGGTTGAGGCCAATAATGACTCCAAGATATTTATGCTTCCTTTATAATTTCATTTTCTTATTCCTCAGTGATTTTGGGGTCATATTAGATTACTTTAGAAAAGATCATTGACATCTCATTATCCCTCATACTAGTTGAGACCTCAAAATCATTTGAAGCATTTACAAAGATGGCATCATTCTCATATTCCTAGTGACCATATCTAATGGTACCCCCTTTTCTCTCCTTGAGGAACTTAATATAATTTTTTACTTTTTCTTGGTGGTCCCATTCTTTGTATTAAGCCACCTTAAATTTATAATGAGCCCTAACCCTTGTCACTTGACTAAAGTGTTCTTTTACTATAAATTGAATCTGCCCAATACTTAGGGGAGTCTTATGGAAATAATCCTAGTAATTCATACTAATCTCTTCATCCAAATTGTTATACAAATGGTGTGTAATATCTTGTTCTACCACTTTATTTTCAAATACAAAGGGGGTGTTTTGGTCCCTTTAATTATAATAATGGTACAATCTGGTAGTACCAATAATCTCCCATTTTAGAATTACTCCTCAATTTTTTGAATATTCTGGGCATCTGAATGCTATAAATGGCCTGGTGGAACTCAAGATAGACATCCTCATAAATTTTGGTGATTTCATTCCTAAATCTATGAACAAATAAGAAATAATAGTCATCATAAATTATATTATTCAATACTCAATAAGTGGCTCCCATGATTCTCCTCGAGCTTTGTAGACCATCCCAATGAATGCATCTAATAAGTAAGACATCATATAAAAATTTATGCCAGTTGACCTTTATTCATGTATAAACATGTGTTCTTTCAATCTGACACTAATAATTTCCCTTAGTGCCATAATTTTATCTGATATCAAAAGGATATCCAATAATGGCACCCATTCTACCTGCACATAAGTGATACTGGAAAATCCACATAACCTATTTAAAAGTGCCATTACTATCCTAATGCATGGTCTAAACTTAATTATGTCATTATAGGAAATGCATCCCTTGATATTCAATTTCTCCCCTTTTACAAACCATTGTTTTAATTTTCCTTCTATAATATTCTTCTCCATCCATACATTGGCCAAAACCTGGTTATAAGCAACTTTGGGCCTTGGAATCCTAAGATACCTCTCAAATGCTTACCCTAAAACATATATAAATTTTTTTTTTCTATTTTTAAGGTGAAATAAATCTCTATTACAAGTGCCATTAAATAATAAATTATGAAGCAAGTCAATATAAGGCATTACCTCAGGTTTTTTAACCACATTGTATAATCCCATATTATTTATTAGTAGTAAATCATTGATATATTATTGCTCCTCTTGAGATAGATGAACCTATGAGGAGTATGGCATTAGTAAATCATTGATATATTATTGCTCCTCTTGAGATAGATGAACCTATGAGGAGTATGGCATTATGGCCTTCACTATATTCTATATTTATAAATAACAAGGAAACTTGAAATCCAAGGCACCCTTGTCAAATACAATGTTTGTATATTTAGTGCTACCAGAAATGGAGTATAAAGAGGGACCCTAACTGCTTGCTAATTTTGGATAAGACATTTTTTTAATCTGAGACTATGTATTTCCTTCTAGGATTGACTAAAATTTATTTTGAGTTCCCTGAGAAAACTAGGGCTTTTAGTTTCTTGAGAGCTCAAAATCAACTTATAGATTAATGGTGAAGTGACTTTTTCCTAGATTTTTCATATATTTTCAAAGCCTAAGTATTGAATGCAAATTTCATGAGATATCAATGCCAATAATAGATTTTTATTGTGTTCCTATTTAGATTTAAATTTTTTAGTCAACTTTGGTGGGTTATCTTTTACCATATGGAAACTTTTCATTAACTTTACATGTACATTCATCTTCTTAAGGCATGTGGTGGTTTCTAACTTACCAGCATTTTCTTAGTTGTCGAACCCTTTATTTACATTATGTCCATATATCTCCTTGATTGTGACACTTGTTTTCATCTCTTTTATCAAGTTATTTATAGTGATAATATTTTTTATATGCTTTATAGACTGCAAGTTAACCTGATTAAGAAACATAGAGTGATCTTAGGGCTATAAAGCTATTTGAAATTTTGAACTGTATACATCTTCTGGATGAGATCCAAATGATCAATATATCGACATGTAACATTATCTTTGGGATATAGAGACTTGAGGACTCAGAGACTCGGGGCTATGGGACCATTAACTTTGTATATCTCCTAGAATGCTTTGAGAATGGGATTGTACCACATGTCCCAATATCAGGGCTTCAGGCTCTCAGAATACATAGGATCTGATTTGACCTTTTGGATTCTAGGTTCACAAGATTACACCATGTGGTGCAATCTCATAGTTTTAAGAGCTCAAAAAACTTAGAATTTTTTATAAAATGAACTATATCCCAAGTGAATGTGGTCTTGCCATGTGGATGGCTTGTGACAACTCAGATTCCTTAAAGGTGTGGAACTTTTATTTGATTGTGGTGATATTTGATCAACATGATGATGTCATTTATCTCAATATTGAAACTCAGAGTTATGTAATTTTAATATTATAAAGGTGGAAGGTTTATGAATATACATTATCTTTCCATCTATCATGATCTTGGAGTTTTTAAAATATATATATATATATATATATATATATATATATATATATATATATATATATTTAGAAACTCTTGGTGAAAATAATTTTTAAGTCTTTGAAATGGTTTTGCATGCACATGAAAACATAAAGACACTGGGACATAAAATATTAGATCGATTAGCCAGTAAAATCTTAAGGTCAACTTTGAGAGAAGTTATAAAAATTCAAGGTTAAAAATAAATCACAACTAATGCCCAAGCTTTGTTTTCATAATTTTGGAATTCTATGGTTTTGACTTAGACTTTTGAAAATAACCTTAGACTTATGCATGTAAAAATTGATTTCATGCTTCTCTAAGGATCATAGGACCTCAAATAAGGATTTTCAAATAATAATGGGTCCTTGTTTGAATTCAAAAAATGGAGGTGTGTGTTAGGGCACAAAAAACCTTATGGATGAATTTTATATATAGGTAACTCTTTGTTAATTTGACCCATGAAACATGTCTAGGCCAACCTAATGGAGAACTCCTAGTTTAAAAAATAATCATTGAGGGCCCTTGGATGTTGCCTTTAGAGTGAGACATTTGAAATAACAAACACTATTTGGATTTATCGCTAGTGTCTTGGAATTTCAAAACAAGGATCTGAGATACGGAAAATGTTTGTCTAATATTATAAAGGTGTTCCTATATAGACCAAGTTAATCCTAAATAAATATTTTTGGTAAATATAGGTGGCTAAGACAGTAGATAGGTAGAGCGATAAAGGAAATTATGCTCAAGAATCAGCATGTATGTTTATTGTCCAAGCATGTCAAAGTTGATGTTACCAAAATTCCAAAGACCAAATTTAGACATCTATAGATATGAATGGTATGACTACGATAACATGCAAAGTGATAATTTATTTTTATATTTTATGAATGTTTCTACATTTCTCAGATCTTATAATTTTTTATATTTTCATATTTTGTTTCATTTTTATATTTTCAAATTTTATATGTAAACTAGAAGCTATGTATAATTATGTATCAATGAAGCACTAGATGTATGTACAACTAGTTTAAATATATATAAATATGAATGTTCTAGGTATATAATTGTCGTAAAAAAAATAGATAAAACATGGTAAATGTCAAAAGAGTTATGTAATAAGTGAAGAAAACTTAGATCAAGAATAAGAGGATCACCGCAAATGATGAGACATAAATTTGATCATTACTTCAAATAATTAAGAGTCAAAATTCCATATATGTCATATATAATGAAACTCTGGATGCATGGTAAAAATCTCAAGTAGATGACTAGGTGTACTGAAACTAAATGAAATAAAATAAAGCAAGAAAAAGTATAGTATAATAAATGATGTAATATATATGTTTTGAATCCCACAATATACCTTTTGAGGCATCAATCCATGTATTTAAAGTCATATGGACACCCTAAATTATCTTATCATAAAATATATCATTATCATCAAATTTTTGGTTGCATCGAAGTTGGTCATTAGTCTTGAAGTGTCTTTATTTTGAAACATCTTTAGGAATTCTATTTTATTTGTAAATAGTGTCCTTTCCTTGATAAATTTTATGAGGAAACAATATTTTATCTTGGTCAATTAGTTCTTGGAATTTATCTCTTAAAGTAATGTATTTATGCATTGAATATCTTTTTTTCATATGATATGAACAATTTTTTTTGTATTTATAAAATCTTGACCTATGATTTTAAAATTTATTGCACATAGAATATAATTTGATCATGTTTTTTCCTATTAATACCTTTAGTATAATTTATTGATTTTTGAAAAAATATGTAGATTAGGTTATGATGATTTCCATGTTTTGCATTAGCAATAAGCACACAAAGATATAGGAACCCCATGGATAGGAAGGGTGAATAATCCCTAAGATTATATTCTTTAAATAAATTAAATCAAAAAATCCCTAAAGTAATGAGGGTTTGATAAACCTTATGTTGAATGATCAAAATAATCAGGGTTCACCATTTACGTTTACCCTAATTATGGTTTTACTCAAAATAAGAATAAACTAGTTAAAATTAAATATATATAATAATAAATCTATGAAAATACATTATTCATATCTATCTAATAGGTCAGGATCAATAAATAATGAAAAATGCAAAAAAAGAAACTAGGTCACACCAATTAATAAACAAGAGGTTAAACATTGATTACACCTGATTACATTTTTAGAATTATGAACCTATAGAATGATTGTGAAGAATATCTCAGTATTTATTTTGAAATATATAACTCTAAAACCTTTTTTGGGTAGACACAACATGGATTTGACTTAGATAGACATAGTCTAGTCAAAATCGCACTTGTTAGATATGTTTTTGTGCCACTGAATTTGACCTTTATAGGTATCTAAAAATTGATTTTTCTATCACATATGTTATGTCTCTTTTATAGTGTTCTTGTACATTTGATTTAATTATTTTGGGTTAGGATGTGCAAAATTGATATTCTTCCTCTTTGACATAGCTTGATAATCTAAAATAAACAAATAATTATGGAGTCAGGAAACCTCCAAAGTGGTGTTGAAAACTACATATCCTACACACTCAAAGTCAAACCTTCACATAACTTTTTGAGTTGTGGATGAAAAAACCTTAAGTGAGTTTTCTTAACCTCCTCTTCCCTATAATTGATAAATACAACTATATACAAGCTAATGCCCTCCTTTGGCACAATGGAAATGATGACAGACCAAGATTTAACTATGTTATAAGTGTGTAAGATGTGATTCAATGAATCTCAACTTGAAGTAAAAGTAAATATATTTGATGCTTCGATTTAGGCATTAACAAAGATGATATGTATTTTTTATGAGTTGTTATTTTTCATATGTCTTATTATTCTTCTTAAATGTGTTGACATGACCTAGTATATATAGAATGATCTAGGACAAGATACACACATTAACCTATTTTATACTTGAAAAGGAGTGAGGTTAAATGTGAACAATCAACTACAATAATAAAAATGGAAAACAAGTTTACAAGAGGAAAACATGTTTAGGGTGCATGGATGACCTATATGAACCCACACATAGTGTGAGGTTAACCAAGAGATGACACGAAATCATTTTTCAAGGTAGAGTCTAATAAACATTAATGTATAGTCCTATGATGTTAATAGATACTTTCTAATTAGTGTTAGATAATTATTTTGAGGATCAAGGGATAAATAGGGACCTTAGTGGGACCATAATGAACCAATAAACAATCCAATATATATACAAGTTTTCCAAATATGATAAATTGGGAATAAAATACTAGGAATAAGGGTATTGTGCAAATTTTAGGTATCTACAATAGTAGAATTTTGAACTGATATTCAACCAAGAAAAATAAATTCATCTATAAATGAGAGATCTAAATATAGTTTTTCTTGTAGGATGATAGTAAATCCATGAAAATTATCCAGTTATTTACAATGGGTAGTCAAACACTCTAAACCTTTTGCTTCCAATATGAATAAAAATAAAGAGATCTAGGATCTCCCTATCATATCTCTCTTGGAAATTTGAATAGAGTATAAATACTAACATTGATCAAGATAAAAATATATATTTTCATTGATATGAATCAAATAATCTAGCTAGTTCTTTATGGAAAAAATTAAAATTGACTAGAATCATTCATAAATCACTACTACATTTCATGTGGTTTAAGTCATGTTTAAGATAAATTATTTTTCTGTCATAATTTTGTCTTTAATTTTTGAAACCTTTCATAAATCTATCTTAAAAGTGTCATTCTTTAAATCTGTCATAAGTTCATAACAAGAGTATGCCATTAAATCAACCTAAATAATTCATAAAATGAAACATCCCCTTAAGTTGTACTTAGAAAATGTAGTAATTTTTTTCAAATCAACTTACTTAACATTAATTCCATATAAAAAAATATTATAAAATCTATAAACTATAAATTAGAACATTATTACTTCTAATTCAAATATTGAATACATAATTTATCTTATACAACTCCAAGAAAAGTAAATACAATAGGACACAGTTACGACTGGTCCACTAATATAGCAACTATTGTTCAGATATAATCAAACATAATTATTATATTTACATTTTATTAAGGAATCTAGCTTAATAAAATAAATAGATACTAAGCTCTTTAGATCTCAAGTCAAACCAACTCATGTATTATTGATAATATCAAGTGTTGTCTCCAGGTAAGTACTATAGTGGGAGAGAGAAAGCATCATCTGAGCATTTTTTCACACTAACCGTAGACCAATGATCCCCCACACAATCTCCTATCAGGGAATATCCCTCCCTTCATGGGCAGGTATATATAATGGTGCAAGAATCTAGAGAGATGTGCTAGTACCCTTGTATTGTAATATTTCTACTACATGATGTGTATCATAAAGAACATACATTTCTAACATGATATCGCATAACATAAAAATTAAACGTATGAAATGATAATGTATATCTAACATTACTTTGGCCAAAGTTTTTAAATAACATACGATCACCTCGATTGATCAATTTCATAACACACCATTTGATTGGATTATCTACTTCTAACATTAGTAGTGTTACATAGGCTAGTAGAGTCTATCTCACTACCTATTAGTATCATCAATGTGAAATATAATATAAGCATATATAACATATTATATAACTCAAAGATTCATATAGACTTTCCCTACACTAGGAATGGAACAATCTTATTCATAGATTTTATCCACTAATGCATAATGAATCTAACACTATTATTTAATTTAAATAAAAAATAATGTCTATAGTTCATACCATCAGAATATGTTTCACATTCAACTACTATTTCTCTACTTTGATATCTCATTTTATCATAGTCTAGTATTCTAAGGCACTACTACTAGTTTTCCCATAAGCAGTCATACAAAGTAATCATAAATATTTGGAGTCATAAATTTTATTCAAGTAAGTATAAATACAATAAAACAAGTCATATAAACACATAAAATTCTAACATAATATTTGTTTACACTCTGAAGGTTGTATGCACGTAAATAAGATGTCTTACTAACTATTGCAAAACATATTGATCAAGTAATAACCATCACATATATTTAATCAGTCAGCATGGGTGAGAGTCTAAACATTCAACTACAGTATGTACAATCTGAACATATACATTTAAGTTGAAGTATTCTATGATATCATATACTATCATATCTCATTATACAAGCGCACTCTACTCAAACATGAACAATCAATATTACACTATAATTATTTAAATAAGCAAGTACATTATTATACCCCCTGAATATACCTTAAAATATATTGCATAATAATAATCAGATGAAAACATAATCTCTAGGCACACATCATAATGCAATGTTTTATGCTATAATAGTCTAATTACTTTTACATATAATTACTTTCATAATATGTACTACACAAAGGTTTTCAATACTAACAGTATATATATATATATATATATATAACAGTTATTTATAACACAAGTTAAAGTTTTACAAGATTTATCAAATAAAACTTTTATGAACGTATAAGATATTATTTATAACAAAAGTTAAAGTTTTACAAGATTTATCAAATAAAACTTTTATGAACGTATAATATATATATATATATATAAACAGTTATTTATAACATAAGTTAAAGTTTTACAAGATTTATCAAATAAAACTTTTATGAACGTATAAGATATAGCCTAAGTATTATAGCCAAATAGGCCTTTCTAGAATCAAGATCTATTCTCAATAATCACAGTTATCTCTCACATAAAATAAAATAACCTCTAGTTTAAAACCATCATATAAGGCATTCACAAGTTCTTTTTATGTGTCTCAACTCAACATAATCTAGGTTCATGCATTTAATTCTACAAGCTAGATCAAATGCATACATGTTTTTTAATAGCTATTAATGCACACTTAACAATCAAAATTATGGTTGAATCTCATTTATTGATTTATTTCACAACCAATATCTATGACAAGATAGTAAATTTATCAGCTAGGTATTATGCAAGTCATTAAAGATTTTATTTAAAAAGTCAGTGTTCTTTATGCATGACTCAGCAAAACACTATGTTATATACTCAATGAACATATACACAACATTAAAATATAAACTCGATATCATATTTTTATGCACTTATTTTTTAAGTGCAATTTCACTTCACCACATAACTTGGGCAATATAATTTAACTCAAACAACCATGTAGAAATCTAAGAAAGAAAATAAAGTTTCACCAAACATTCAATCTTGCATTAAATAGAAACATATTTTATTTTTATTAAAAAGACTCAACATTTATAATATGTAAGAATCCCAAGATAATCATGTTCATTATTTAAAATGCAACTCTAGTGGTAATACAATTCCATTCAATCCATAATACGAAAATCCAAGGCAAAAATAAAGTTCAACCCAACATTTGATCTTGCATTATATAGCAACATTATTTTCTTTTATTAAAAAGACTCAACAATGTAATATATATCTTAATGTTTAATAACTTAGAGGCTTGGCATTTTAATGATTTAACTCATCATTTTAATATGTGACTAGGCATTTTATTTTGCTTGGCATTCTAGTTTCAATACCTAGCATTACAAATAAGAGACTATAGAGAATAATGTTAAGCGCTTCAATTAATGGATTTATGCTGCACATAGTATTATTTAGCATGCAGCCCAAAAAATCAAATTAAAAATGCAGTTCTATTAAAAACTTAGATTTATATTATAAAATGGTCTATGAAATAAAATGCCCATCTATATTATAACACACGGGACTATAGAGAATAGAACGTAGCCATATAGAATAACTATGTTGCCAAGGATAAAATTATGTCTAATAAAATCTAATTATGATTTGTAAAAAGTGTTGACTTTTTATTTTAACAATAAATAAGACATTGTGCATCCATACACAATTGAAACCCACTCAATTAAAGTGGGGCATGGCTCAACTTAGGAAAATGTAGTCCCAATAAAATACTATGTAGGCCTATAATATGAAGCATAGTTAATATGAGTAAGGCATTGACCAAATGGAAAATACTTTATATATATATATATATATATATATATATATATATATATATATATATATAAACTTGACACTACATATGGTTATTTGACACTATTCAGCTGCATACATGTGTATAACATAGTTATACAAAATGAGATGCAGTCAATTATAAATTCTACACTTCACCCAATATATAAGATGTTGGCCAATTGCTGCCTAAATGTCTCCTTATTTTATCTATGTGTCTTTTCTAATTTTTATCTTCCTTTATTTATAAAATTATTTTTCTATCATCTTTACTTTGCATATTTTTTTTTTTCAAGTTTACTATCCATGCATGGAATTTTAATCTCTTACTAACTTTACTAACTATTGTTAACTCATTCTCCAAGACCATAATTTAACTCACTTTAAAATTCTTTAATTAATATTAAAACATATAATTTTTTTAGTATTGACTAATACATCACACTCTCAAAGTTTGCTTTAAACATGAGTTTAGTTGACAAATAAAATATTGATAATCAATTATTAACTTTTAATTTAATTTCATGCATGTATCTCATTCTAAGTTTAGATTGTCTTCACTCAAAGTTAGTACATTAAAATAACTCAGATTCCTTAAAATCAATCATTACAAGGATAATTATTTATTTAACTAATGAATATTTAGTCAATAATAATTAATATCTATTTAATAATTAATATCTATTTTCCTGATTTATTATCAAAAATCAATACAATTAATTTTAAAAAAATTAATGCATATTAAAAACTAAATTTGCATACTAATATAATCACATACAAGATTTCTTTAATTACACACTAGCATTTAAAACATATAACATTTTTTAAATCTAATGTACATGTGTGTAAGGTCACTAGCAATTTCGATGTCATCATCCAATTGTCTCATATAGCCCATCTTCTTTGATGATACTCTCCATCGTCAAGCTTTGAGGGTAGGATCTATCCTACATCCACCTCGCAAAAAGTAAGTAGTTAGTCTGAATCACCATATATATCAACCAATGATGCAAAATTAACAAATATACATCTTCAATATACAGAATAATTGAAATACAATTGTCACATTATGCATACTAATCAACAATATCACTATCTCATACCAGTATATGTCATCAAGCTCAAATCAAAGTAATAATAATCAGCTAATAATCATATTAATCCACAGATTCAAAAGTTATAAATCATAGGATGAAATCAAGATGTAACATAAAAAATTTAAAATGTATCATATATCATTTTTTTCTTTTCATAAATGTGTCATAAACTTGACTTAAAATTTTCATTGATGTGCCTTAAATATAAATTAAAGGGTGTCTAAAATGTGTTGTGAATGTTACTTAAATATGTCGTAAATGTATCTTAAAGATATCATAAATTTGACTTAAATGTACCTTAAATATAACTTAAAAGTATCATAAATGTGTCTTTAAATATAAATTAAGGGTGACATAAATATGAATTAAATGTGTCATAAATTTATGACACCTCTATAACTTTTTGTGCCTCATTTTTTAAAATAAAAGGAGAGGGAAATGGATGGGCCTTCTTTTTTTCTTTTCTTTTCTTTCTTTTTCTTTTTTTTTTTTTAATAATTTATATTAATTATTGGAAATGATCAATCATAAATTACCGTCAAATATTGTTAAGGATTATATATTGAATGTTACATTTGGGGAGATGGGGTAAGTTTGAAATGGAAGAAGAAAAAAGGCTACATGGTAGCAAAAGCATGGGCCAATTGGAACTTGTAAATGTAACATAAGAGGCAATCCCTCTCTCATATGTTGGATTTCCATACCATATTTTAAATCTCTTGTTTTGGCACATGTTCAGATTAACCTCATTATTTTTTTCATTTATTGAAATAATCCCAATTCATCATAGGTATATAAAGGGTATATACATAGTCTAGATTTATTCTAGAAGTATTCTCATTTTTATATCCATTCTTCATATCTAATTAAATGTTTCCAAAGACTTTTCAACAAACTTATTTTGTGTGTATCTAGAAATCATTATTGTCCAAGAGTCCAAATCCCTTTGATGAATTTTTAACATCATGCATGTGGCATCAGGGAAAAGACAAGATAATTATTATTTTTTGAAGTATTGATTGTATAATCATTCAGACTAGCATTTAAGATTTATACATGACATGTAGGGTAATCTATTAGAGTGGATGAAGGAACACATAACAACATGGTGTGGGAGAGGTGGAGAGGCATGGTATATTGATGCAACCAAGTATAGGTAGAAGTTAATAGGATTAAAACCCTAAGAAAAATTGTAGACTTCTACAATTTAAATATTTAGCACTTCTAAAGGTGAGTTGGGACCTAGGAAGTTGAACATATACAAAATAGTTTACATGGAGTTGTGTGTACTATGAATAATTTAGCACCACCTTTAATCGACCCTTTCTACACAATGATGTGAGATTGAGATTAATATTGGCCATAAATAGAATTAGCATTGGTATTATAAATATCAAAATTGAAGTATTAGAAATTTATATTATTTTTTAATTTACTTCAGACCTGCATATATCACATTATGCCTAAGAGAATATAACCTAAAATGATGGAAATTGACCTACAATGGAATGTCTTTATTTATTTTAAAATTTTATAATCATCCTCAAAATTCGCCTACCATTATGCATTCCTACAGTCATTATATTCCATTAGACAAATTAAAAATGGCCCATCCTATGAGGAATTTTAGCACCACCTTTAACCAACCCTTTCTATATAATGATGTGAAATTGATATTAATATTAATCGTGGATTGAATTAGATTGGTATTTTAAATATTAAAATTAAATCATAGGAAATTTTCATTGTTTTTCTATCTACTATAGACCTACATAAATCACAATATGCATAGAAAAACCTAACTTGCAATGATAGCAATTAACCTACAATGTTGCCTCTTTATTTCATATAAAAATTTACAGGCATCCTCAAAATTTGCTTACCATTTTGTAGTCCTATAATCATTGTATTCTATTAGACAAAATAAAAATGATCCATCCTATGAATAATTTTAGCACTATCTTTAAACGACCTTTTCTACATAATGATGTGAGAATGATATTAATATTAGACATGGATGGAATTAACATTAGTATTGTAAAGATTAAATTTGAAAAATTAAAAATATCCATTTCAGATTAAACCCTGCAATGATGACAATTGGTATGCAATGGCACCTCTTTATTTTATTATAAACTTTACATGCATCCTCAAAATTCACCCACCATTCTACAATCCTACAATTATTAAATTATATTAAATAGATTAAAAATGATCTATACTATGAAAAATGTCAACACCACATTTAACCAACTTTTTCTATATAATGATGTGAGATTGAGATTAATATTATCAATGGATGGAATTGGCATTGGTATTATAAAGATTAAAATTGAAGCATTGGAAATTTTCATTGTTGTTTGATCTACTTTATACCTGCTTAAATCACATTATCATAAGAAACCTAACTTGCAATGATAATAATCGGCTTGTAATGGTGCCTCTTTATTTCATTTAAAACTTTTTGTAGTGCTACAATCGTTACATTTCATTATACAAATTAAAAATAATCAGTTTTTTAAAATTTGATCAAAATTGCATCACATTTAAAACATGTTAAAATTATATTTACGACGCATTTAAGATGCCTTTAAAACACATTTACAACCCTTTTAAGTCATATCTAATACAAATTTATGAGACCCTTTGAGATAAAATTTAAAACATATTTAAGATAAATTTACAACATATTTATGGTAAAATTATAATAAAATAATACATAAAAATATTTTATAGACGGTTATAAATATATCTTACGATCAACAAAATGTATCTTCAATTAAATTTCATTGAATGGATTGAAAAACCCTTCCAATTCACTTAATGTGATATAAGATATTAAATGTTTATTTTAAACCTTGATAATCATTTAGGAATACATAAATGAATAGTATGGAAATTTAGATTATGATACTATCATTTTAAATTTATCACATTATGATAAAGTTAAGAAGTAAGTAGTTGTTTCTTATTTTATTTTATCATAGTGATAAAAGAAAAATATTATTTGGAAGATAAGTATGATTAAATGTGATTTGAAAAAGAAATAATTGGTGTGAAGAAAATATCTTAATATTTTTTTGAAATGATTTTGTTTTAGATTTATGTTGTTTATATATATTTTTTTAATCTAAATATTATAATTTTTTTAAATAATTAATATTACTTTAAAATAATTAAGTTAGTTGTACCAAAAAAATTGTAATAATCATTTATTAATATAATTGATAAAAATATTATATATATGAAATCATCTTACTCTAGATTTATGTTGTCAATATATTTTATATTTTTAATTAAAGTATTCTAATTTCTTTTCTAAATAATTAATATCACTCTAAAATAATTAGATTGATTGTACCAGTTATATTGTAACCATCATTAATTAATATTTAAAATTTAATACTTATTTGTGAATAAATATATTTTTTAAACATTATTTTAATACTTATAACGTGCCCAACTTCATCCATGTGGGAGATGGTGTCAATTTTAGATGGCCATAAACCCTTCAATAACCTGCCATGCCATATGTATGGAAGGCCGTGAAATATGGAGTATTTTTTAGCGTAATCTGCCATCTATTAACTTACTAGAGGAGAAGACAAAAGAGCTCATTTATTAACATTTTCATACTTGTTTTATTTTTGCGTTGCCAGTTGCCAATTGCCAAGAAGAATCTGTGGTTTAGCTAAAACACTTGGCTAACGTATAGCGTCACAAGTTATAATAACATTTTCCGTTTTATTGCTATTTTTGGCCTTAAGTTTTTATTCTCTACGGGTTCTCTATCATTTGAGTGATTAGCTTTATTTGTCGTTTTATGTTTTAAAGGGCGAAGGCATTCAGTTAGGTGAATTTGTTATAAAGTTGCTCTTATATGCGGACGATCTCATTTTAATTACCAAATCTGCCTGTGGTTTGCAAGACCATCTATCTTCTCTTGAGCGCTTTTGCAGAATGGTGGGGATGCAGGGCAATATCAGCAAGACTAAGGTTATGATTTTCTCTAATAATAAAAAACAACATCAACATGAATTTTATTACAATGGAAGTCTTCTCGAAGAGGTTGCGGATTATAAATACCTTGGCATTGATTTCAACAAAAAGCTAAGCTGGTCTAGCTGCAGGTATAAAAGGACATTAGGTGGGTGGAAGGCTTTCTATGCTCTTCAGAATAAGTGCCGTGAAGCGGAGTTGTGGGATTGGAAAACTATTCAAACCTTGTTCGGTCTTCTTGTGCTACCAGTTGTTCTTTACGGGTGTGAATTATGGGCCAGCAGCACTACTATAGCACAATGGAAACAAATTGAAGGAATCCAAAAGCGTTTGATTACAAGCAAGATTAAAATCAAAAGCACGGTTCCATATGACATCATGCTAAGTGAAATGGGGGCTGTTCCTATCGAGGCACTTGCTATGGTTCGCCTTTTAAGCTATTTAAAAAGAATCGAAAAAATGGAAGAGGATAGATGGCCTAAAGTTGTTTTTAGTGATACACTATGTAAGCGAAAAAGGACATGGATGCAACAAAACATCACATGGATGAGTAAATGGAATATTCAATTCAATATGTGCCCCACAAATAATAAAGAAATAAAAGTCTTTGTTATGGAGAAATTTTACAAGAGAAATTGGGGAAGTGAGATCGGGAGGAAGAAACTATATTATATAAATGAGTTCAACCCCACTTGTGATCAACTCCAAAAAGCGTACATAGGAGCCAACATTTCTTGGAGGGCTAAAATTCTTATTGCTCAGTTGAGAACCAACTCTCACCAACTTCGTTGTGAGACCGGGCGTTGGAAGAGGCCAAAGGAGGCTTGGGAAGAGAGAATTTGCAGATTTTGCAATTCCGGGAAAGTGGAAATTGAACAGCACTTTATTCTAGAATGTGAGGCCTACAAAGATAGCAGAGATAAATTTGTGGATACTATATGTGACAGTTCTTGGCATAACCTATTCAACGAAGAGCACATTGAGCAATTAGGGGGGCTCATCATCAGCCTACACAAGAAGCGAACAGTGCTACTTAAATCTGCTTGAGTTGTCTTGCTGTCCCATAGGCTATTTTTAGTCTCGTGGACGTTAAAATTTTTATTATTATTATTATTAAAGTTTGAATATGCCCACCTTAAGTCTACTCTTACTATTAGTGACTATTTGGGTGTGGGTATTGTTTCCTAATTTTTGCCACTCATACTTTGAACTATGAATATAAATTTATCTGTAGACTCATTATTTTAAATACAAGGGTTTAATTTGATATTGAATTTTGTTTTTTAATGTAAATTTTTATACGACAATAGTTTTGTTAAAGAAAGAGGGTTAATTATTAGATAGGGTTTAATAGTTGTGATTGTAATTGTGACCTTTTTTAATTATAATTTATTAATGATTATATAATTGTTTGTGTATTTTTTGTAAAATTTACTTATATATTGTATTAAGTCTTTTCATTTTTTTGATTGAAAAATATACTTATATTAATATAATAAAATATAGTACATCATTAGTTATACAAAAAAATACGAGTAAATAAGTCACATTCCAAAAGCTAAGTCACACCAAGCTAAACAAGCGTCAAGAAGAAAACAAATAAACAGAAGGCCAAGCCAATGCTACATGAACCATAAGTTATACTAACTCAAGTACACATCAACCAAAAAAGGATAATTTAAAAGTACAAACAACAAAGACAAAGCTAAGGAGCAACAACGAACATTGCAGTCGATGAGGGAACAGGGAGTGAGAGATTTTGCGAGTTCCCTCCCCAACCCCCCTAAGTAGGGGGTCTTCATCCATGGGTAAGGGATCCAACCATCATTTTGCTATCTGTTCTCATATTCTTTCTGTCTAGAGGGAAAAATAGCCAAAACCAAATGCAGAAACTTATCCTAGGGAGGGAGGCCCCAAACCCCCTCCACCACCATCTCTATTGGACATGTCAAACCTGTCGTGGTGTGGGGATGACTAGTGAGGGTGAGGAGAGGGGTTGCTTCATCTTTGAGACCATTGATGCCAAAACCCATGACCACGACCACATGGAGAAGAGAGATGGCATGCAGGATCTGGAGACTCATGGATAACAACACAAGGAGCAATCCCCAATGATCCAAGAGGACCTGCAGATGATGAAGCCCAAGATGAGCTTTCTCTATTTGGACATGGATCTAGAGGGTAACATTAAAAATCATAGCAAATTTATTAGCTACAGAAAATCTCCTTTCCATTTTTTCATGATTAAAATAAGCAATATTTCTAGTTTTCCAAATTTGAAAAAGAATGTCAGCATGTAAATTCTACCAAAATATGTTGTATCTTGCATAAAGTAAGACGAAGTCCCCCAAGAGAGTCATTTTCCAAGTGAAGAATTCAAGTCTTAAGGGCTCAAAGAGGGTGTGAATCCATCTCCAAGAAGAGTGAGCATAAGGTCAAAACTAGAAAGGATGTTTAAGGATTTTGGGCTAGTGTCGAGCTGGGCAAATGGGATATAAAACCCCCATATGCTTGAGATGATCACCAACAAATACACCTTGGTAGAGAATACACCAAAGGAAATGATCTTTTTTAGGCTCGGTGAGCACAACCCAAATGGTAGCAAACCTTCTAAACCAAACAACATGAAGGGATCTAAAATTCCATTGATGATTGAGAGTTTTAGTGTCAATATGCCATAGAGCCAAAGAATTATACCCCTATCAAAGAGAGTAATGATAAAAGGGTTTAGTTGTAGGCCAGTGCTAATCCTTCCACCAGGGCATAAGGGAGGTAACACTAATATTTTGTAAATATTCCTTATGTATGGAACTTTGTATCTCATAAATGAATTTTGCATCTTCATTGTTAAGATTAAACTTAGCCCTTAAAAGATTCTAAGGGAGCCAATCATGGTTGGCCTTGTAGAATAAGTCCCCAACAATTTTAATACCCTTTTTAAACAATCTTAAACTCTTGATCCAAAGGACAATGGCATAGGGAACAATGTGAAATTTGAGCATTGGGGACTACCATAGGGAGTGAGAATTTAGAGAGAGACCATTTTGAAACCCCTCCCACACCTAAATAAGGTGGGGTTTGATTTATTCCCAGGCCTTCCAAATGTTGTGCATAATAAAAGTACCCCAAATATTAACAAT
Source organism: Torreya grandis (assembly GCA_037957365.1). Classification (NCBI taxonomy): domain Eukaryota; kingdom Viridiplantae; phylum Streptophyta; class Pinopsida; order Cupressales; family Taxaceae; genus Torreya; species Torreya grandis. The sequence continues at coordinate 6,070,085 of JARHVA010000012.1, read as the reverse complement.
GACAAGAGCAATGAGAATACTTTGCAAACCAACATGTTACCATACCTTTCTACCCAGAGGATAGCCTTGAGAAATGCAATGCATCAACAAAAATTTCCAGGCTTCATCACCTTCCAAACCTCTGATAATCCATTTGAAACTAAAAGCTACACCATGGAGTTTAATGTAAATGAGCACAAGTCCTCCTACCTCTTTAGGTCTACAATAAATTTTCCAAGAAACTCTATGGAATCCTTTATGGCCTTCATAATTGGCCTGTAGGAAATCTCATTTTTTTAAAAAAATCTAATTTGGCATAAGTAGCATTGGAAGGGACCCATCTAGGGGAATAATAGACATGAGTAGCAACCAACACCTTAGAGCATATTTGAAACTTTCCTGCTAATGTAAAGTATTTGGTGATGCAAAAGGATTTTTTTTCTCAACCCTTTGAACTACAAAAGACCAAAAATTAGTGGGTGAGGCTTGTAAATTAAAGGGAATGCCTAAGAATTTGAACTGAACTCTAGACAAAATCCACTACCATTGAAATCCCTCTAGTTATGAAGGTTTAGGAGAAAGACTTTGGTGATAGCACTAATTTTTCTTTCATTTTATGGAAGACCCATAAGCAAGACATAATATATCAAGGCATTCCATAGCATTTTTAGCATAATCCTCTTCCTCCTAGAGGGTAATAAATGAGTCATTTTTGAAGTGCCCATTAATTAGTTCATGATTTAAATTAAGGAGAGAAATAACCTTTACCAAACCCCTAGAAGTATAAGTAGACAAAAGATAACTAAATCTCTCAGTAACCAAAACATAAAGAGAAGGAGCTAAAGGGAAACCCTATCTGATAGATCTATGAAGTTTAAAACAAAGATATTGGACCCCACTGATAGTAATGCAAACACCAATAGCTTGAAAAAACATGTTGACAATTTGCACAAACATGAGCCAAAACCAAGTGCCTGAAGCATTGATATAATGAAAGGCCACTCTATGTGATCATAAGTTTTCTCAAAATACATCTTGAAAAATAAGCCCTTCTGATTGGAAATCCTAGCCCATTACATCCTTCCCAGATAGTAATGGCATTGTCTAGTATGTATCTATGTTGAATAAATCTCATTTTCTCATTTTTAAAAATTAAAGGGAGAATTTGCTTGATTATAAGGGTTATAGATTTAGTAATTATTAGATAAGAAACATCAATAAGGGTGAATGGCCACCAGTTGGTAATGAATTCAGGATCACTAGCCTGAGGACTAAACTTGACCTTGATTGATGAAAGGGCCCAAATAAAAAGTTTTAAAAACTTCAAATAAACTCTATGAAGATCAAGTCCTATAGTATCCCATAGGGTTTGATAGAACTCATAATGAAAACCATCAACACCCAAGGCTTTGTTAGATCCTAGTTACATAACAGCTTCCTTAAGATCATTCAAGCTGGGGGGTCTATCACAAACAACCCTTTGTTCATGAGAGATCTTACAAGGTACAACACCAATTCACTGAAAGAAAATAGATTCTTGTTCAAGAGTGACAAGCAAAGCTAAAAACACACCATGATAATGTTGCACAAAAGCTTGAAAAATATCATGCAATTTGGTAATTTTAGCTGAAGCATCCTAAATAGCTTTGATTCTATCAACAACTTGTCTTGAGTGAAGGAGAGAGAGAAACTCCTTGGTTACTTTGTCTTCAACTTTTAGCCAATGCATATGGGCTCGAAGTTATGCTCCTCTAGATTTGTATGCCTCTTAAATTTAAAGTTTATGTCTTCGTGGGGTTACTTGAGTCTAATGATGAGTATTAAAATGTGATGCCTCAAGCTCCTCTGAAACCATAAAGAAATCATAGTTTGTGGCATGATGAAGTTATTTTTAGAAGATAGCAGCTTGTTTGCCATATATTAGAAGGAAAATGGTCATGCAAAAAATGGAATCATACCCCTATTCAATCCAGCCAATATCCCTAGTGTGTTTGGGAACTAGATTCTAAATTTGAATGATATGCCCAATTATTATTTAATGTTTAAGATGAGTTGTGTTGAGATAAAACTATGTTTTGGAGGGTTTGACCTAAGGAATATTCCACTCAATATAGAAGCAAATAGAGTGGTGATCTAATAACAAAGTGTTAGGGAGCACAAAAACTAGTCGATCATGCACAAGAGCCAATAAAAAAAGGTCGTGTTCTACTAGTAAGGCAAATTAAAGATGCTTAAACACTCTATCTTCTCCCTATCAAAAGTTAGACTAGGTGAACTAAGGATAATTTGAATCCTTCCTCTGGTGGTGGTTAGTATCAAACACCCCAAGTTTGTTATGCATGTAGAACCATGCCTCCTACTCCCTAACATACTAGTGCATGGGTAGATGACCCTCTTTATCTCTAGGAGATTCAACCATGTTTAAATCACCACATATTAGGTAGATCATTTTCTAGCCATCTCTATAGAAATATATGTTCCATAACATCATTAGACATATAAAGGTTGAAAAGTCTAATAATGCGATTGTCAAAATCAAAAAGGGTCCAAATGACCCAATGAGTGGGGTCAAAACCCTAAGAAACAACATTTTTAGAAAGATCAGGCGTTAAAAGAGTGACAACACCTCCACATCTAAGTTCATGACAAGTGGTCTGACATAAGGTATCAGGCCAGATAGTGCGAACAATAAACTGAAGAAGGAAGTCATAAATTTTGACTTCTTACATGCAAGGAATTTTCATGTGACACAAATATTGACATTTGTTCCTAACTATATACTTACACATTGGATTAATAAAACCCCAAACATTCCATGAGTAGACTAGGATTGGGAAACATATATATATATATATGTATCATTTCCCTCTATAAGGTCTTCGAGGGCTACAAACTAACTAAAAGTAGGATTATTCATCACATAATCACCTAGGTGGAAATGACTCATTTTTTATAGAGTATACTCATCATCCTTGGAAGGTGAGGGACTATGGGAATGCCTTATAATAACTTTACAATTGTAATAAATACATTGGTCTTGGATTTTGAAGCTATCACCTTAGAAGGGGGTTGTGAGGACTGATTTAGAGTAGTAAAAGAGCAGGGAAGGAACAAAATTAGAAACCACTTGAGGCATATAATAAATATGAGGTGGCACCTTAATTGGTGTAGGAGTAATGTTTTTTTCCAATAGAGGCTAAAGAGCTAGGACCACTTGTGGGTTGGTACACAGTAGCTTGGGGCTTGATATTACCACAAGCTAGACTATTTTTCTTAGTAGTGACTATGGTCCAATCATTAGGGTTCCCATTTTAGGGTTTAGCCTTAGACCCATATTTTTCTTAAGGAACAAGAGGAGTGGGGAACATTAACAGACATTCTTAAATCATATGATATGAGGATTGACACCTAAATTAAGTGTTTGGAAGGTTAATATAAATCACATGTTGGGTGAACTGGTTGTTTCCCACTTCAATTTCTACATACTCTTCAATATCCTTAGCTAGGTCAATCTTAATGCAAACCATTCTCTAAGTAAGTGTTGTGAATAACTTTTCTTATTGATGGTAGATGAACCATCCTAAGGGTTTAATGATATACTCAATAAAAACCCACAAGGGGAAAGGCAACCCATGAAACTTTATCTAGACTAGGATCTTAAGTTTGGATTGCTTAGAGACCTAGAAGTCATGAGTCCAATGCGAATAAAAAGCTAACATGTTATGGATAAACCAATGGTCATGATTGACAATGGCATTACAATGTTATGGGTTAGTAAATCAAAACAATAAAAATCACTTGGTAAGGTTTTATATTGCTTCCAATTTCACACCATGGTTTTGCCAATGGTTGTGAACCCATTTCTTTAACAGCCTCTTGAGGGTGACTCTACCCACAAAGTAAGCAACTAGTGTGTAGTTTTTAAAATAGATACAATATTTATCAAACTTTGGTAAATCAAACACAAGATCAGTTAAAAGAGTGTATAGGTTAGAACCAGTATCTCGTGATGTGCCTTTGGTAAAAACTCTAGTGCTCATTTTAATGTGATTGATACTTAGAATCCTAACAACTTTCCCTACATCCAAAGATGCATAAATTGTTGTGGTGGCCATTTAATAAAGGGTTCAAAAAATTTCCCAACAGGCAAAATGCTAGCCCAACTCAACATAGTAAATGTGCAATAAAACTAGAATAATCTTGCCTATATCTACTAAAGATCAATGGTGTGATAGATAGGAAAGAAAGCTTAAAAGTATGTAGATATCTATCTCCTCGAATGACATAAAACCCAAAGTCCTCCTAAACCTTCTTCTTTTTTCATTTTTTTAATAAATAATATTTAAAATATGAACTTTTATTATATATATATATATATATATATATATATATAAAGACTGTAATTAAAAAAATAATGTACATCATATGAAGTTTGAGTATGCCCACCTTAAGTCTAGAGTTACTATTTGGGTGTGGGTATTGTGTTTCCTAATTTTTGCTACTCATCCTTTGAAATATGAATATAAATCTATCTATAGACTTGTCATTTTAAATGCAAGGGTTTAATTTGATAATGGACTATTTTTTATGTAAAAATTTATGCGACAATAATTTTCTTAGGGGAAGGAGCCAGTTATTAGATAGGGTCTAATAGTTGTGATTGTAGTTGTGACCCCTTTCCCTTATTATAATTTATTAATGATTATATAATTATGTACAATTATTTGTGTTGTTTTTTAAAAAGTTATTTATACATTGTATTAAGGTCTTTTCATTTTTTGATTGAAAAGTGCACTTATATTAATATTAGAAAATATAGTACATCGCTAGTCATAAAAAAAATATAGGTAGAAAAGTTATGAACATAGGATTGTAATAAGGGGAGATTAATATAGTGTTAGTAAATGAAATAAAAATCTAAACAAAACACACTAATGCTAACACCTTAAGCCTATCTCAAGGTGGGAGCATAATAACAAAACTAAATGGAAAACACAAATAGAATGCAAAAGATAAATGTTCTTTCACCTTCCTTGGATGCTCCAAATGGCTTGTTGAAGTGGCTTGCTCAGCTTGTGCTCAATGAGTCTTCATCAAAGGAGGCTTGGCTATCTCCTCTTCTCCTTGGCACCAATGGATTAGTGATGGCTTTGGCTTGGCTCAAAAATTGGGCATGAGAACACTACATCAATGGCTTAAGAGATATTTCTAGCATTATAACTTTACACCAAAATATATTTTAAATTCATTTGGGCATGATAATTTTGGCTTATCAGAGCTTAAAATTATGAGTGTGAGGCCTCCTATTTATAGATTTTTGAAAATGATCAGAATGAACCTAAACTGTCCATCTCAAGATGAAGATGTGTGGCTAAAAATCCATTCAATTTTGGAGGCTAAAATCAATAAATGCCTTCATAAATATTTGGGATAGAGAGGCATTAAAGAGGAATGGGAGGGCTTAATCAGATATTTTATGCATTTATGGCCTAGAGATGCCTTTCCAAGAAATGATGTCACTTGATGATGTAGAAACTCATAATCAATTTTTAAAAAGAAATATTTAGAAAGTTTCATGGGAAATTAACTTAAGCTCTTGATCCAAATTAATTAGCCTTAAAAATGATTTATCAATTTTGGTGCAAATCATGGTAATTGGTGCACAAATTAATCAAATTGGTCAAAATATCATATTATTGGCTTGAAATTTGACTAGATTGGAATTAGGATGTGATGTTAGATATGTTAGAACTATTATCCCATTTAGGATGTTGCCAACACAAAATAACAAAGGCACATGTCTCGTGCAAGAAATTTGGTATAAAAGAGCAATCTAAAGCACCCACGTGTAAAAATGTCTTTTTAACTCAAAATAATCTAATCAAAGTTAGTTATCTCATAAAATGCATTACCCCATTCAGGGATACATTGGCCAAAATTAGCACTTGTATGTGACAGGTTCAAAGCTTTTAGCATGTTTTAGTGTTTTTAGGCCAAATTGTGCATTTTGATAGAAATTGGTCAAAAGCCTAGTTGGAGGTTATTGGTGGCCATTTTTAGGTGTTTACAATTTTCCCCTATTTAGGAAGATGTTTCAAACCTTAGGCACATCAATGTCTTATCAAATAATGAGTAAAGGCCTATATGCCAAAAAGAATATGATGATTAAAGAAAAAGCTCCAAATGGTGTTTGAAAAGCCTATGATGATGCCCCTTCAAGGGAGTGGTCGTCATATATGTGGATGGATGGTCCCTCAAAAAGAAATAAGAAGAAAGGTGGGATTAACCTATGGTTGAGAGTAATCCAAATGAGAAATGCTTGCATGTATTGATTAAAAAAGGGGGCTGATTTACCCAAAGGCAGTTATAATCAAGAACAAAAGTCATACATAATGATTTGCCCATAGATGGTTATAATAATTACGATGACCTGGATTGTTTGATAAATATGAGTATGCCCTAGTGAGGGTTGATTATAAAGCATAACTCAAGGATATAACATAGAATAAATATTAAAAATGAGTGGGTGCAAATGTGTATGCGATGGTCTAATGACTAAAGAAGCCACAAATAAACATTCATACAAGGATGCACAAAGTGATGAAAGGGATGTATAGAAGAATAAGATTGATAATTGGAAATGATTCAGTTGTACCTACTAATGAGGAGATGATCATCCTTATTAGCAATCATACAAATAGAATGGTCAATGGGTTAGTTTGATCAAGGTGGGATGGGAGGATTTTTCCAAGGTACCAAGGAGAAACTTATGTGGCTCCATTACATGCAGACCTTCTTGAAGCTAATTTTTTCTATAACATGTAATGATAGGCATCATGATAGAACCCCATGAGGACTTGGTTGAAATATGCATAAAGAATGACTTTTGATCCAATACTCAAAGGAAAAAAATGCACCAATGATAAAAACCATGATGATAATCTAGACATATGAATATGGATGGACTCAAGAATAATGCACAAGGAATCACCCAATGAACACATATAAACTAAATCGAGGCAATACTGCTAAAATTACACAAATAGGCAAGTGAACAAATAAAGAAACAAATAGAAAGCACACAAACAAATAAATAAACAAATAGAAATCCTAAAAACAAAATCAAAGGAAAGCATCCTAACAATGGCCATGCCCCAATAAGGTGGATCAAGGATAACTGACTAGGCTTAGATAAGATAAATGTTTTTGGATTTTAAAATATTTGAATGTTTTTGGAAATTTGAGGTATCTTAACTCATTAAAGAATGACAAGATACCTACTCACAAAATGATGAGAGCATTTTGATTAAGTTGCTTACAAAATGGTGAGAGTGCGTGGAAAGGGAGACTGAGGTACCCTCAACATGAATTGAGCATGGCCCACAAGTCTTGAAATGACCTCAAGTCATAATAATTTTTTCCACACAAAAGGTAATGAAAAACCAACTAGGTCCCAATAAATTCTTAATTCTAGTAAATGGTCAATCAAATGAAAACAACAATATCAAGTTGATGCGATAATGCAAACAACAATAGCAAGTTGATGCAACAATGCAAGATAAACAAATTTTTCCCCTAGTTTTTCCATAGGTGGTTATAACTAGGATACAATGGACTAGATCTTTGATAATAATTTGCCCATAGGTGGTTATAATTAGTAGCAAAACCAATGAGACACTTATTTTCCCCAGTAGGCGATATAATCAAGCTCACATAAACAAACTTGATAGAGGATGGAAAATAAAATATATCTTGTTATATCAATTATCACACTACTTTCATAGACTGTCATTTAAACATGGAATTTGATTGAGTATTGAAACTTGATCAGAATCCCCTTACAAAAATTACATGAAGAACCAAAGGAACCAAGATCAAAACAAGATTGGGTAGGATGACTAAAAATAGGATTTAGTCTAGATAAGAATGGAATGATAGGAAGTCATGGTCTTATTTTAGGATAATGATGGTTTTTGATAGATTGGATAAAATGGTAAGAGGGTTTTCCCCAAGTAATAAGGTGATTGGAAATGATATAAGATAATGGCAAAAATAAAAATGCAACAACAACAAAAGGGTATGGCAATTTGAAATATATAATATATGTTTATGGCCGATGATGGTTGTTGGTTTTTGATATGTTTGGCTTAGGTATGGTTCTGATTCTATTGTTTATATTGAAGTGGAGATGCACATATTGATCAACAAATGATACAAATAGAATAATCAATCATGTTAATTTCTAGCCCACACCTTGTCTGAATAGTTACTCTATTAAGAACTACCTATAGATTTGGATGCAAAGAATGTTATTATGATCTTTGTTGGTCATTGATTTTTATTCATTCAAGCATTGAGACAAGTTATATTTGTATCCTCTATAAAGGAAAGTATGACCGTGGATGGTAAATAATGATAAATAATGGATGATAGATTTGATTTGGAAAAGGAATGATGGAGGATAATGGAATGTGTAATGATAGGTAAATAAATGAAGATTAGGATTTTTAGGCACACACAATGTTTCTAATTCCATATTTGACATAGCTTTGGATGTGGTAGGGTTAAAGACTTCTGAATATTCTCTCAATAAGACCCCCAAATTTTTCTATTATTTAGGCCTGAGAGTAGCTACCATTTGATTATGTTGTAGATTAGAAGCTTTTTTGATCTTTTCTTTGATAATGTCTTCATCAAGTAGTGAAGGACTTTTTCACTCAAATATTGGCACCTCGATGAGGTTTCTACCAATGAATTTGTCTTGATTTTCCTATATCATCTCCAATAAGGTTTCACTAAGAAACATTGACTTCTAGATTTGATTGTCTTCTAGCACCTTCGAAAAGGTTTCACTAGAAGATGCTAAGTTTGAACTTTGATTATCCCATAGTGCCTCTGAAAAGGTTTCACTAGGAGAGTGTTCTTCTATATGAATTTGGTCTTGCCCTCCTTGTTATTCTTCAACTGATGTGTCACTATGGATGTAATTAAATAAGGTGTGATTATGTTGGTCCTAATAGACACTTATGGGAGGTGGAATTTCAATAACATGGGTATGTTAGTTGGTGGTAATGGCATGTGGAATGGTAATGGAATGGGGAGAGACTGCATAATCCTCATATAAGATACTGGGATAAATTGTGTCGATGCTGAAGTATTCATTCTCAAAAACCATGGAAGGATCACAAATGTAGTCAAATGGATCTAATAGGCATGTGTAACCAATTTTGTAATAGTCATGAATGTATTCTATTTTTGAGTCTGATTCTGACTCAAAGGACTTTGAATCCAATGTCGAGATTGATGTCGATGCTAAATATGATGTCAGTTTAAAAATAGAACTTGATTCCAATGTTGATTCTTCATCTAACATGGATACTACTACAATGATGTCTTGTTGAATGTTTGGTATTGGATAAGTAAGGACCTATGATGGCATAACAAGCTCCAAAAAACCTAGTTTGTTAAAGTGACACTCCTTAATAATAGGAAAAAGGTCAAGAAACAACTCCATAGATATTGGCTTATCAGAGAGAGGCTCTTGAACAATAAACATATGGTTAAGGTAATGATTTCTCAAAGGTAGTTATAATCATTAAGAAGTGATTCAGTAAAGGCTAGCTTATTAGCATGAGACTCCTCATCAATAGGTATAAGATTGAAAGGTGTTCATCACAAGTTGACTTATCAAAAATGGTTGTTTCAACAAAATCATCTTGGATTGGTTGGTTTTCTTGGCCTTGGTTTCTAATGAGTTAGAAAATACCAGTTTTGAACATAGCTTGGTCTTTGAATGATTGGATCGGTTGAGGTTTTGATGGGATTGGTACTAGATGAGGAATGTCATACGGTTGGATAATGGTAGGGCATTAGGGATCATGATTTCTCATATGATCTAAAGGATGAAATCTTAAAATGGTAATAACAAGGTAGTGTGGAGCTTGATTGCTCACAAGGGCCAAAGGGCTAGGTCCTGGTATGGAAATGGTATTCCTTGAATGTGGTCCTAGAATAGAAATGGTATGACATGGTGGAGCTTGATTACTCACATAATCCAAAGCTTCCAAGTATTCCTCATAAACCATATCATCCTAGTTAGGGTTTTGAGTTGGATTGTAAGCTGGTTCTTGACTTTGTTCCCCATATAGAGTATTATAGGGAGAATAATAAAAACTCCTTAGAAAATCTATCTCTATAGGGGTTTTAGTTGGATTTTATGTGGTCATTCTATCATAACTCAGATTATATGTGACTCCACTGTAAGTGTAGCTAGACATATCTACATAAATGATGAAAGATCCAAAATAAAGGGCTTAGAGTTATACAATCTCTAAAAAACTATGTCCAAAGGATAAATGGTTCAAACTTGGTCTAATTTGGTCAAAAATAGTGGAGATGTATCTCCAAAATAGTTTGTGCTATAATTTGGCATAAAAAAATCTAACATCAAATGTCAAATGTCAAATATCATACACACAAAAGGTTAAGCATCTAAATAAAAATAAGCATGTCAAGGGTTTAGGCCAAAGTGTTCCAAATAAGGTCTAAATTAGGTAAGGGAAAAGAGTTTTTAGGTCTTTTTTTCAAATGTGGAATCAAAAGCTAGGTTCAAATAGGTTGTGCTATGACTTTTGGCCAAACAGCTTCAAAATCTAGGCTTAAAACAAAGGATTGATGTGAATTTGATTTAATCTAACAAGGTTGTAAAAAAATTTGGCATAGACCTGGCACATGGAATCAAACATAAAATTGATCAGTTGGCATAAGCCATAAGGCAAAAGGCTCTTGGAGAAAGGTTATGTTCTCCCAAATAAATGCACAAATAATGATGAGGATGGGTGTTGAACAAATAAACAATAAATAGTCATCAAGGTTGGGTAATCAATTAACCAAAGTTATGCAACCCAAAAGAGAAAGATCTATATATCAACATCATGAATTGAGGCCTAAAAAAAATTAATCAAAGTTTGAATCCAAACATGACAACGTTACTTAGAAACTCAACTTGAAAGACTAAGATTTGACAAAATAAGATAGACAAGATTGGACAACATGACATCACATAAACAAAGTCCAAATGACATATGTGACATGGTTTTAAATAGTGGTTTTGGTATAATTAAAATGAATTTTAAAATAATTCAAGTAGTGTAATAGCATAATCATGCTCTAATGATGTGATCAAATGTTATGTTTCAAAGACTTAAAGGCACAAACTTGAAATCTAATTTTGGAAGCACAATAGTACCCATATTAGTCAATTGACACACACAAAAAAGTTTATCAAAAATTGAAAGGCACAAGTTGATGGGGAATCAAGAACAACAAACAGCTCTGATCCCACTTGTCAAGATCTTGCTCCTTGTTGTGTTGCTATCACTTTGATCCTGCTGCCACCTGCAGATCAACCTGGTTCTACACACCTGAAAACCTAGACCTCACACACACATACACCTATAGATCAATGATCTTACTTACCATGTAGTTATCCAAACATGGCCTTGTACACCTGCTGACCAAGATCCTACATACATTAAGAATCCTTCTAATTCTCCAAACTAGCACCCATACGTGGCACTATGGCACTAGGAGGAACACACCTTGCTCTCTTCACTCTGAAGGAGCTAATATTTTCTCTCTTACTCTCTAGCACAAATTAAAATACAACCCATGAGTCTCTTAAATATATCTCATGCAAACAATAATTAGACACCTAATTACAATAATTAGATTCGCAGCTCAAGACTAAAATTAGCCTTCTTCATGCAAACAACTGATTCGTTAATGAACTATCCATGGAACTCGTAGTTCAGAACTGCACAAGTGACCAACGTCAGTCCCTGTCTACCTAGGGGTGATAGACATCGGCTGATCTCTGACCATTGTCAACAACTTCCTATCTCCACCTGATTGACATCGGTTGGCCTGATCGACGGTGGCAACTGTGACACTCAGCACCCTCCTCCAATGTCTGCATCAGTGAAGCTTTTAGCTCCACAACCTAATAATCTCCCACTTGGAGATAAATAGCTGCACTGTACCTGTACCTGTACACTATCTAATCTATTTCCTGGCTTGTATCCCTCTTCAAGCTCAACCTTGAAGACCAACCACCACAAATCCTATGGTGCACCTCCTGTCATCCAAGTAATCTGTCGCATCCACATCTACAAACCCATGTAGAAAAGAACTTAACCCTGCATTGCATGTCGACCTACTTCTAGTCCCTTCTCAGATACCTGAGAATCCACTGAACTGCCCTCTAGTGCTTCTTTCCCAGATTGGCTCCAAACTTTCTGACAACACCCACTACTTGGGCAAACTCAGGTCTATACCAGACCTCATGTGATTTCAAACACTGAACTATCCAACCCTTGGTGTGCTCCGATTTTGCATCCTACGTATTGAACCTCACTAACACCTATTTCACATCAGCTCCCACTAGAGACAAAATCAACCTGTGATCTTCCATGTCTCTCATGCCAAAGAATTTTGCTGCTCCAAATTCTTCATGACATGCCACTGAACTAACCTTACCCTTAGCTTAGCAAAACCCTATATGTCTGAACCTACACCAAGCTCATCCTCCACATATAGTAACAAGATAATGTTGCGACCATCATCCACTTGGTAAGACAAACACAATGGTTACACTGACATTGACTAAAGCCATGCTTTGTCATCCACCTGTCAAACCCTGTACCACTATCCTGCAGCTTCCTCAAGACCATATGACCTGGCCTTTTGTCTCACGTGTCCATTCTCTCTATTCTTTAACTAAGGTATCCATTCATCTTTTAGTGCTTTCATACCGGCTGGCAACCCTACCAAATCTCCCATTTAGTTCTGCATCCTAATCATGCCATGCTCCCATTGTTTCCTGGATCCTTCCTGCTCTGCAGTGAGCAACGAGTATAAATAAGAGGAACAAAAAATTTGAGGCTTACTTACCACTTTCAATCCTCCATATGGGCATTTGAGACTCCTTGACAGCTTGTTGTCCACCCAAAATCTGTTACAGTGACCGACCTCAGTCACCACATAATCTGCATCTGACCGATGTCAGTTCCCATGCGACTATCCTTTCTATCAACGCTAGTTTCCTAACCGATGTCAGTCTTACCTGGTCGTCGATGTTGATTATATGATCAACGCCAGCAGCCACCCTGCCTGACACCATCGACTCTGGTCTGCACATGACTGACATTGGCACCTGTCTGTTCGACCCCAGTTCCCCTTGACTGACGCTGGTAACTGTGTTCACCTGTGAGTGATGACTTTTTACCTGTGAGCTCTTCATGGATCAAAACCCTGTCCAAACTACCCTGCTCAGAGATGTCCAACCTTCTCCACTGATCTCTGTCTGTCATCTCCTCTAAAAACACCAAGGCTTTCCAGTTCTTAAGTCTGTCAAACACATCTGAATTCCTCTTAAGAACATGCATCTCCTTCTTGTTCATGTGACCAAGCCTACAAAGCCATGTCTTTGTAACAGAAGAAGAATCAGTAATACAAGCAAGTAGATAAAGAGTACCTACTTTCTGACCACACGCTAATTCAAGTGCATCCGCTGTGAGAGTTTCTATGCATCTCTCATCACCCAACTTTCCTGAAGCAATTAGCCTTATCTTCAGAACCGGGACTTGCATGACCTCCTTCAACACCCATGTGTTGGCCACCTGTAATTTCAGCTTCACTTCCCCTTTGCCAATTCTTTGGCAAGGCACACCAACCCCTAAATAAATCTTTCCAAAGTCTCCAAAGACCTTAACATGGGAAAATACTCTATTTTGGACTGCATGGAAAGAGGCAATAGAATCTATAAAACAAGATTCTAATTTATCTAAGAAACATCCTAGAGCATCCTGTGCAACAACACCTGCAACATATGCTTCATTAATTCCTTCATGATGATCTGCTACCAACCAACAATCTTTCTTTTCCTACTCTTTCTTTCCATAACACCATAATTGACCATTCATGCTTTTCAATTCCTCCATTCTTAGTGTACTTTCTTCTGCCATTGCTCTACTCCCACTCAATCAAAAACCCCTGAGAGTGACCTGTATTCAAACACAAACTAACCAGATCTGAAACACCTATTAGTAACCCAACCAAAAGCTCTGATACTAGTTGATGGGGAATCAAGAACAACAAACAGCTCTGATCCCACTTGTCAGGATCTTGCTCCTTGTTGTGTTGTTGTCACCTTGATCCTTCTGCCACCTGTAGATCAACCTGGTTCTGCACACCTACAAACCTAGACCTCACACACACATACACCTGTAGATCAATGATCTTATTTACCATGTAGATCTCCAAACGTGGCCTTGCACACCTACTGACTAAGATCCTACATACATGAAGAATCCTTATGATTCTCCAAACCAGCACCCATACATGGCACTGTGGCACTAGGAGGAACACACCTTGCTCTCTTCACTCTGAAGGAGCTAATATTTGCTCTCTTACTCTCTAGCACAAATTACAATACAGCCCATGAGTCTCTTAAATATATCTCATGCAAACAATAATTAGACACCTAATTACAATAATTAGATCCGTAGCTCAAGACTAAAATTAGCCTTCTTCATGCAAACAACCGGTTCGTTAATGAACTATCTGTGGAACTCGTAGTTCAGAACCGCACAGGCGACCGACGTCGGTCCCTGTCTACCTAGGGGTGACCGATGTCAGCCGATCTCTGACCGTCGTCAGTAGCTTCCTATCTCCACTTGACTGACATCAATTGGCCTGACCGATGCTGGTGACTGTGACACTCAGTACCCTTCTCCAATGTTTGCATCAGTGAAGCTTTTAGCTCCACAACCTAACATAATCATGCTCTAATGATGTGATCAAATGTTATGTTTCAAAGACTTAAAGGCACAAACTTGAAATCTAATTTTGGAAGCACAATAGTACCCATATTAGTCAATTGACACACACAAAAAAGTTTATCAAAAATTGAAAGGCACAAGTGTGGTGTAAAATGGTTAGTATAATGTCTTTGTAGACAAAAGAGTGATGTATAAATAAATTGGTTTGGATGTGTCTATAAACAAACACATAAGTTTTAGTCTTAAAACACCAACCAAGAAAAATGACAAAATATAATTAAGTAAATCACCCTAAATCTATCAAGGGTGTGGAAAAATGGGGTTGACTAAAACTAATTAGTTTTCAATCATCTAGATGGATCCCATACACAAAACTTTCACATCAACATACAAGATAAGCAACATGTCAATTGGGTCTGCATCACTTGGTTTGTTATAAAAAGTTCTTTCCCTTTTTACAACCACTACATCCATCACTCACTCAATGTAGTGTGATGTCCAATGTGCTCAAACATCCTAGGCTTAGCCTCAATGATAGGAGATGGTTTAACTACTCAAATCACCATCCTAGTGGGGTGATCCCAATTTATATAGACCCTATGGAGAAAGGTTAAAGACAATACAAAAAGGTGAATTCCTGGGTCAAGGCTTCCCTATAGAACTTATGGGAGGTGATGAAATCCCCCTCATAAGCCAAGATTCATGAAATAAAGACTAAGTAAATGAGCTTTATGGTTGTTTCTAGATCACCCAAGCCATGTAGGTCTTGGGGAGAACCTTCACAACATCCTTTTTTATGTCTTTGAACTAACACAATTTGCAATGAATATGGTGCTTTTGATCCCACAAGTTCCCTATAGGGTATAGGGGAAGAGCATACAAGCACAATTTCTTTTTTACACAAAAAAATCTAAATAAGCAAATAAAAACTGACTTGCATAAAGAAGTGTGTTTAATTTTAGAGCACTAAATGAAATGTTTGGTGGTGTTCTTTGGCCCCTTGGTCTTAAGTTACAAAACTTTGAAATAGAAACAACAAAATCATTCAAGTAAACACCCTAAGTTTTTCCTTAAGCATCAAAATGAAAGTTTTTAATCCTTTTTAAGCACTTAAAAAGAGGTTAAAAAGACTATATTAAGCTTTTTTAGATCCCTTTTCAAGTTGGCCTTGTAAGGAAAAAGTTAGAGTTTTACTTAGCCTTGAAGCACTTTTCTAAATTAAATAAACAACTTTGCAAATTAAGCTCTTAGGTTCCATACAATGCAATCCTGCTACTCCCCAATACAATCCCACTAGTCTATAAAACTGTGACTCGAACAGGCAATATCTCTACTTGGGTTAATTAACATAAATCCACAATATTGATACTCAAGCTAACAATCATGTATGTCATAATGTAATATTGCCACTATGAGAGTTGTGGTATTATCACTTAATCGCTAGTGGCTTATATACAATATCATGACTCAAATAGGTAATATTTTAAATGTCAAGTTGTGGTATTGCAATAGCATGAATGTCTAGTTATGATATTACAATATCACTACTTAGGGAGTATCAATGTTGTAATATCACTACTAGCAAATCATGGGGTTGTAATATCACTACTTGCAAGTAGCAGTATTGTAATATAGCTACAGGTTATACAGATAGAGACAAGGTTAGTCTAAAAACATAGTTTAAACATAATACTATGACTTAAAATAACAAACTCATGAATGTGTCAGTGGCAAGATTGTGGTCCAGAGGACAAAATAGTTACTTCATAGCGATAAAACCATAACTTCTAGAAAAATAGATTTTTGCTCAAATTTTCACTCTCTTTGCTCCCACAATTCAAGATCCTGCATGATAATGATAAGTAGGTTACTTGTAGGTGCTATTTGATCAAATTTGTGAGGCTAGGTCCCACCAGGCATGATATTTGTGAACATAAGATTGAAATAAGGAGATATTAATATAGTGTTAGTGAATGAAATCAAAATCTAAACAAAACACACTAATGCTAACACCTTAAGCCTATCTCAAGGGGGGAGCATAATAACAAAACTAACTGGAAAACACAAATAGAATACAAAAGACAAATGTTCTTTCACCTTCCTTAGATGTTCTAAATGGCTTGTTGAAGTAGCTTTCTAATCTTGTGCTCAATGAGTCTTCATCAAAGGAGGCATGGTTATCTCCTCTTCTCCTTAACACCAATGGCTTAGTGATGGCTTTGGCTAGGCTCAATAATTGGGCATGATAACACTACATCAATGGCTTGAGAGAAATTTTTATCATTATAAATTTACACCAAAAGATCTTTTGAATTCATTTTAGGCATGATAACTTTGGCTTATCAGAGCTCAAAATTATGAGTGTGAGGCCTTCTATTTATAGATTTTGAAAATGATTAGAATGAACCTAAATTGTCCATCTCAAGATGAAGATGTGTGGCTAAGAAACCATTTAATTTTAGAAGCTAGAATCAATAAATGCCCTCATAAATATTTGGGATAGAAAGGCATTAAAGAGGCATGGGAGGGCTCAACTAGATATTTTATGCATTTATGACCTAGGGATGCCTCCCTAAGAAATGATGTCACTTGATGATCCAGAAACTCATATTCAATTTCCAAAAAGAAATATTCAACAAGGTTCATGGAAAATTAACTTAAGCTCTTCATCCAAATTAATTAACCTTAAACATAATTTATCAATTTTGGTGCAAATTATGGTAATTGGTGCACAAATTAATCAAATTGGTCAAAATGTCATATTATTGGCTCAAATTTTGACTGGATTGAAATTAGGATGCGATGTTAGATGCATTAGAATTGTTATCCCATTTAGGATGTTTCCAACACAATATAACAAAGTTACGTGTCTCATGTAATAAATTTGATAGAAAAGAGCAATCTAAAGCACCCATGTTTAAAAATATTATTTTGACTTAAAATGATCTGATCAAAGTTAGTTGTCTCATAAAATTCTTTGCATCATTTAGGGATACATTGGCCAAAATTGGCACTTGTATGTGACAATTTTAAAGCTTTTAGTGTGTTTTAGTGTTTTTAGGCCAAATTATGCAATTTCATAGAAATTGGTTAAAAGCTTGGGTGGAGGTTATTAGTGGCCAGTTTTAGGTGTCTACATAAGTCACACCCCAAAATCTAAGTCACACAAAGCTAAACAACCTTTAGGAAGAGAATAAATAAATAAAATGCCAAGCTAAGGCTACAAAACCACTAGTTATACTAACTCAAGTGCACATAAACCAAATAAAAGATAATAAAAGCATAAACAACAAAGACAAAGCTAAGAAACAACAATGAACATGGTGGATGGTGAAGGAGGTAGTGGAGGATCTTGTGAGTTTCCTCCTCAAGCCCCCCTGAGTAGGGGGTATTCATCCATAGGTAAGGAATCCCAACCATCATTTTACTATTTTTTCTTAGATTATTTCTATCTATAAGGTGAAATATCCAGATCTAAACATAGAAACATATCCTTGGGAGGGAGGGCCAACCCCCCTCCACCATCATCTTTGTTGGACCTATCAAACCCATCATGGTATGGGGATGACTAATGAGGGTGAAGAGAGGGGCTCCTTTAGCTTCAAGACCATTGATGTTGAAACCTATGACCACAACCACATAGAGAAGAGTGATGGCATGGAGGATCTGGAGGCTCATGGCTGACAACACAAATGATGAAGCTCAAGACAAACTTTATCTATTTGGACATGGATCTAGAGGGTAACATTAATAATCATAAAAACTTTGTTAGTTACAAAAAATATCTTTTCCATTTCTTCATGATTAAAATAAGCAATATTTCTAATTTTCCAAATTTGAAAAAGAATATCAACATGAAAAATCTGCCAAAATATGTTGTGTCTTGTAGGAAGTAAGGCAGAGTCCCTAAAGAGAGTCATTTTCCAAGTGAAGAATTCAGGTCTAAAGGGATCAAAAAGGGTGTGAATCCATATCCAAAAGAATGAGCATAAGGGCAAAACTAGAAAATATGTTTAAGGTTTTTTGGTTGGTGATGAGCTAGGAAAATATGATTTAAAACCTCCATATGCTTGAGATGATCACCAATAGAGAAACCTTGGTAGAGAAAACACCAAAGAAAATTAACATTTTTAGGCTTGAAAAGCACAACCCAAATGGTAGTAAACCTTCGAGACCGAACAACATGAAGGGATCTAAGATTCCATCAATGATTGATAGTTTTAATGTTAATGTCTTGTAGAGCCAATAGACTATACCCTAGTCGAGGAGATTAATGATAAAAGGGTATAGTTATAGGCCAAATCCAATCCTTCCACTAGGGTATAAGGGAGGTAACACTAATCTTGTGTAAATATTCCTCGTGTATGGAACTTTGTATCTCATAAATATATTTTTCCCTTACAAGATTCCAAGGGATCCAATCATGGTTGGACTTACAAAATAAGTCCCCAATGGTTTTAGTACCCTTTTTAAACAATCTTAAACTCTTGATCTAAAGGACCATGGTATAGGGAAAATTGTGAAACTTGAGCATTGGAGACTACCATAGGGAATGATAATTTAGAGATAGACCATTTGGAAACCCATTATACACCTAAATGAGGTTGGGTTTGAATTTTTTCTAGGCCTTCCAAATTTTTTGCATGATAAAAGTATCCCCAATATTAACAGGGACAAGAGCAATGAGAAGGCTTTGTAAACTAATACTTTGCCAGGCCTTTCTACCAAGAAGATAGCCTTGAGAAATAAAATGCTTCAACAAAATTTTCAAGGCTTCGTCACCTTCCAAACCTCTAATAATACATTTGACATTAAAATCTAGACCTTGGAGCTTAATGTCAATGAACCCAAGCCCTCCTACCTCTTTAGGTCGACAAAAAATGTTTGAATAAACTTTATGGAATCCTTTGTGGCCTTCAAAATTGGGTTATAGGAAGTCTTGTAAAAAAAAATCTAATTTGTCATAAGTAGCATTAGAAGGGGCCCAACCAGAGGAATAATAGACATGAGTAGGATCTAACACCTTAGATATTATATGAAATTTTTCTTCTAATGACAAGGGATTGGTGATCCAAAAGGCTTTTTTTCTCAACCCTTTGAACTATATAAGACCACAAATTAGTGGTCAAGGCTCTAAAAGTAAATGGAATGCCTAATAATTTGAACTAAACTTTAAAGAGAATTCATTGTTATTAAAAGCCCTCTAAGGTAAATTTTAAGAGCCCATATCTTAAACCTCCTTAAGTTTGTTTAGGCAAATATGATTCATATCCTTAGCAACCCTATAGAAATTGAAAGCATTTTTTTTATTTAATATTTTTTGTATAATCATCCATCTATATAGTGTAGTCAATCAACCTTAGGTATTACCCAGTTACAACATGCCATCGAGTGACACATGTTGTCACCTAGTTATATCATTCATTTGGGCGACACCTATTTTTTCTTAGTTATACCATGCAATCAGGTAATATATGTTATTGCCTAGTTGAATGATGCAATTAAGTAGTGGGAGGATGCAATTAGATAGTACTAGTTGATTGGTAGACAAAATTAGGTGGTTACAAGGATGTAGTTGGGTGGTGATAATTAGGTAGATGCATAGATGCAATCGAGCACCCTCAAGATTTAACTTGTCAATGAGGTGAAGAATGAGACTTGGATGGTAACCTGTGTGAACATATGTAATATATATAAGGTGAATTAGATAGATTTCCATGAAATTATTATAAATGATTAGCGATTTAAACCATAAAAAAATTTAGATACCAAATTTTTAGGTGACTAGGTCTTATGTACTTCTAAAAAATCACCAAATATAATTTCTCAAAAACCAAATAGTCATGAATTAATGAATATTAACCATTAAATTTTACCCTGAATCCCTCCAATTAGGAAGTTTTAGGAGAAATACTTTGGTGATGGCTCTAAATTTTCTTCCATTTGACAGAAGACCAAGAAGCAAGACATAATATATCAAGCAGGGAAAATTTTAGAGGCTATTTATAACTAAAAGGCTTTAATTAGTTTTTTTCAACTTTGAAAATAGCTAATTCTATGAAAATATACATAGGTTAAATAAATTCAATTTTATACAATTTCTTATACATGTGTTTCAAATCACTTTATAGATAGTTATTATATATGTATGGTTCTGATTCATCACTAAATTATATGAGACATGTATAAGTTAGTCTGTTATCACTAGGTATATATGTATATATATGTGTATATGTATATGTGTGTATGTGTGTATAAATAATAAGGACCACCTAGGATGCAATAATTTTAAGGGTAATAATTATATTTTGGTTGGCATGATTTGTTAATTTTAAAATAAAAAAGTATTTGAAAGGCCAATTATGGATATGGTTAAGACATTTTGGTAGACTTTATTATATAGTTTATAAGTTTAAAACTATGAAAATGTTTTGAATATTTTAGTGCCATTTATAAAACTGAGTAAAACAAACATGCTCTTCTTTCTATATGGTTTTAATAACTAAAAAAATTAATAATAAATCATTTTCAAACCTAATGTTTATTTTATTTCTAGCATTGAATACGATGCAGGTGGAATTAAAACTACGGGTGTTGAGGTTTAGATCTTGCCCCCATTTTTAATGAATTGTCACTTGCATATTGAGGGGCCGAAGGAAAAAATTTAATGTTGGTCTAACACATCACCCACATGATTAATGTAAGTTAATTGAATACATATGTGATAGTTTATCAATTTTTCTAGTCATTGATGCAAGCTATTGGCAAAAGTGAAGCTCTGGTAGTTGAAAGATTGGGATGAGAGGTTGGAAATGAAGGTGAAAATAATTTATAAGCTAGTTTTCTTTTGATTGCAACTACAAGGTATGGATTTTTGTTTATTTTATTATAAAAACTGAGAGTAGTTATTTTGCATGCACAGTCATCTATTTTGAAATTAAAAAATATAATGATAAGTTCCTTGCAAAACATTTCTTTAAAATATTTATTGTTGGTTTCTCAATTTTTATGATCATTGATGCAAGATATTGGCAGAAGCAAAGTTATGGTAGTCAATATATTAGGATGAAGTGCAAAAAAAATTTAAGTTGGTTTCCTTGTGATTGCAACTATAAGGTATGGATTTGTGTTTCTTTTGTTCTGAAGATTGAGAGTAGTTGTTTGCATGCACATTCATCTATCTTAAAATGAACAAATATAATGATAAGTTCTTTTAAAAGCATTTCTTTAAAGACATTTGCTCAAAACATTGTGCATAATGATTTTCTTAGAAATTTTGTGTATATTTACAAATAATTTCCTTAAAAAAAAGATTTGATTTCTTTCACTCATTTTGATTGCACACATTTATTTCATCCACACATGTGATAAAAGGTTGATATGTTCTCAAAATCTGTGAAATGGATATTTTCTAGCTACTCAAAAATATGGTTGAAATGATCATGAGGTTTTGTTATGTTTATTCATTTGTTCTTTGTGTATTATTTAAAGGAAGTATCTTACATGCCATTATTTTTTAGAAGAAATCAGTTTTTTATTTGTTTAAAAGGAGTATTTCTTAGAGAAAATCAGTTTCTTATTTTTTTTTAAAAGTATGTGGTAAATACCAACCAAATAATATAATAAATTGAGTATATCAAAAATTATGACAAAAATTTAGAGTATAGAGTATAAATAATAAACTGACTATGGGGCCATAAGGCAAGATAACTATGAAAAGTGAGGATGACATAACTAAAAAAATTGAGTACATATGATATGATCATATGCGGTACTTAGTATAAATTGAATACATACCTCTGTAAATCTCTCAAAAGACTAATTTAAGATTGACCTTTAAATTATGAAATTTGGCATTGAATTATGAGTATGTTAGTTTGTTGTTTTAGTTTCTCTTATTTAGAATAGTGATTATATTTTCCTTTTTATTGTTCTATTTTCATTTACGCTTCTATTTTTTTCCTCTCTTGTTTGCTTTCATTTCATTTTTTTTTATCTATTTTGAGGTATAGATATATAAAAGAGATATCAAGAGATTGATAAAACACTTTGATACAATCAAAAATCTTTCCTTCAAGAGATTGCCTCTTCTATAGACTTTACTATGTTGGATAAGTTAGATTATATTATTTAAAATCTAATTCACATATACATATATTTGATATTTAAGATATTTAATTAGTGTATTGTTCATTACTTGACTTACATATTATTTCCAAAATTTATAAAAAAAAAACCCTATGCACATCTTAGAAATATTTGTTGCTTCCTAAAATCACTGTTATTCTACAACCATAAAAATAAATATCTAAGATGCATCAAAATAGTCACTAAAAAATTGTAACATGTACTTATAAATTTATGTTGGCCCCTATTTCCATGTTTTAAATTTTCAAGTGAGTTGTGGTTTGGTTCAAGTTTTAATTTATAAATTTATAGATTATACAGATTTAGATTTTATTTACAATATCATTTTCAAATGGATATTTTTATAGTTCATTTTTTAGCTTTTTTTGAATGAATGTGCTAGTATCATTATTTTTTAAGGTGTCAACTTTCAAACTGTCAATATAAAATTTAATTCAAGAAGTGGAATAGTGATTTCATCCTTGAAGGGAGTGTTTTGCATTGGCAATTCATAAAGTTGGCATTGAAAGGTTTTTTATTTGTAAAATATCTAATCCTAGTTCAAGTGTTGTGAAATTAATAGGGGGTTCATCAAAGAGAAATACCTTGTTGTCATATTTTGATAAAAATCAACAAGAACAACCTTTAAAAAGAAATATTGATTTAGAAAATCAACTAAAATTTAACATTATTTCTCAAGATCAAGATCATGTTCAACAAGTTTCTGATCACTTTCAATCAGTAGATGCAAGTAACAATACCAATGATCATGACACAACTGAATTAAGATAATCTAGTTCTGAAGGTGTTGATAATTCAACCTCATAATTAGTTCATGAAATTCATCATAGCTCAAAAAAAAGGAAGTCACAAAAATGTAACATTTTAAGGATTTTTCAAACTGAATGGGTTTCTAAATATCCTTTCATTGAACCTATTTTGAGAGAAGACACTAATGAGACACCAAAAGAGTGTAGATGCAAGACATGTAATTGGAAACTAGGGAGGGATAAACACTTGTAGCTAAAAATAGATATCATAGAGAAACATGTGGAGAAAGTCTATGAAAATAAAATCATAAGTGGAGAGGAGAAATCAATGATATGATGGAGAACAAAAAAAGAGTTTTTTCATGTTAGATATACTAGTGAATATGATGAATGCCTAGTAATATAATAAAAGCTTCATGCAAGTGGAATAAACATTGTATCTTTGTTTGTAAAAATGATGGAAATCAATCAAATGTCAAAAAATGTATAGCCTTGTGTTGTTTTTCACATTTTAAACAAATATCGACCAACGACTGATTATCTAAGATATAAGATACTAGTGGTTGGGAGTGGGATAATTATCTTGTTGAAATATAAAAGGAGGATCTTAAAGTGAAGATAAGGCTTTCAAGATGCATAATATTATCACTGGATGAAGTTATAGCCATTGATAACACTTCTTGGATGTATATATATGTTTACACTGTTATAAATCATGTTTATTAACCTCATTTTCTTTCCATTCATAAAATGAAATAAAATGCAACTTCTCAAAACATTTTGGAAATAGTCAAGAGTAATTTGAAAAAGGTTGGTGGCATGGATGATTTCAAAATTGCAAGAAAGATTGTTTGTGTAGGGGCAGATAGAGCATTAGTTATTAAGGTCAAAGAAGTGGTCTTTATGTAAAGATACAAACTTCTTATACACCATATATGATTGGTATTCATTTCATGGCACGTATAATGAATTTGACATTCAAAATTGTGAGCAAGTTTATATTAATCTCAAATTTTGAAGATCTTATTCATGAAAATCCATTCATACTTTTGTAGAAATCTAAAAATATTTTTACAATTTCAATTTTTATTTTTAAGGTTTAACACAAAGAAACAAGCTACTTAAGGATGTTGATACTCTATGGATTTACATTTATGGACCAACACATAGAGTATATCTAGAATATTAGTCATTGGTGATATTAATGAAGGAACATCACCACACAATAGATAAAGCTCCAAATATTTTGTTTTGATTAAGTGATATAGAGACATTATTGAATTTATGCATCCTTTTACCCATGTTAGATGAAATGAATTTAATGATAAAGAAAGCTCAAGAAAGAACAATTTACATTTAAGAATATTCTAAGTTGAGAAAATTCATGTGCCTTACCCTTGATAATTTTTATTTAACACAACAATCATTTACAGGGGGAAAGTTCACAAGTTGGAACTTAATGACAAATATTTAACATAGTGGTAACTATTTATAGTTTAATGAAGATAGGTATTTATGTGCAGAAGTGTGAGGATATAAAATACCCTTACATAGTTTTGACATAGTTGGTCAATCTAATAGATTCAAAGAAGCTCATGTTACAAGGGATCAATTCCTTGAGGTTGTATCCTCTGTAAGGTCCACCTTGAATGAAATTTCAAAATGTCTCTCTTCAGATATTAGAGATTTTTTTTCTCTAGATGAACTACTATAATCCATGGTTGTAGTGTACCATCAATATTGAAAAAAAAATTATCTCATTAAAATTTTAAAATAAAATCAAAACTTTGGCCCAAAACTTCTACAAGAGTTTAGAATTAAATGGTGAACAAATTAAAAGAATTTTATATTTATCAAAGCTAAGTGAGTAGTTTATTCGATTTGCCATAATAATGTTAGATTAAGTTAAATTTCTATAAAATGCTTTCAAATATGGGTCAATCACTAGACTATGGAATATTTTAAGTTTGAGTGTAATACTACATGATGGTATCTCAGTATTTGAATCTTGATAATTTATGCCAAACTATGATTTTGGGCTTAGTGGATGATGAGATAATTTTTAGTGCATTGTCAATTTTAAAGTCAACATTAAGAAAATAGCTTGACAAGAATTTAGAGACTTTCTTGAGGCTCTATACAACTAAATATAATGTCCTTAATTTTCCATTGGATAAAGCTATGGTAATTTGGTAGTCTACATTTGAAAGAAGAGGATTCACTAATAATTATTCACACACATTACACTCGCAGAGTTTTGAAGTACTAGATCTGAGTCCAACAAATTTTAAATAGAATGCACATAGCAATTATCAAGAACAAAATGAAGAAAATTGACATGTTAAACTTTGAAATTTAGGCATTTGAAATATGAGGTTGATCAAGGAAGGATAACATAGTTTGTGATCCCCAATAATTTTCTATGGATTCATGTACCCAGATTGCATTCTGATAATTAATACTAGGTGACTCTAATTTTGATAGAAAAGTGCTAATAATTGATTAGAAATATGTGTATTTTTGTGTTCTATTTGATTAAGAGATCATGTCTATAATATTTTTAAAATTTATTATAAAGATGCATAAGTATATTGTGGTGTTCCCTTGTTATTTTATATTAAACACATATATTTTTGTGTTCTATGATTAAGATAACATGTCCATAATATTAGTAAACTCTATTATAAAGATGCATAAGTATATTGTGGTGTTCCCTTGTTGTTTTATACTAAGTCATGTATTTTTGTGTTCTTTTTTATTAAGAGAACATGTCTATAACAATTGTAAACTCTATTATATATATGCATAAGTATATTGTGGTGCTCCCTTGTTATTTTATACCAAGTACGTATAATTTTGTATTATGTTTGATTAATAAAACATGTCTATAATAGTTACAAACTCTATTATAGAGATGCATACATATATTTTGGTGTTCCCTTATTATTTTATACCAAACTTATTTCAAATATTCATAATGTAATGAACTGTAAGTATCTATATTGGACCAATAGCTTCATTTCCATTAATAGCTTACATAAATAACTAAAAAATTCTATAAACCCATTGTATATGTATTCGAGAAAATTTCATTAATCTCACGGGTGACGTGTTAGACCAACATTAAATTTTTCCTTGTCCCTTCAATATGCCATCACCAATTCACTAAAAAATGAGGCAAGATCTCAACCTCAATTTCTATAGCTTTACTTCCACCTGCACCGCATTTAATGCTAGAAATAAAATATACATTAGGTTTGAGAATTTAGGATGTGAAATCATTTATGTCATTAACCTCTTTTTAATACTATCTAGTTTTTTAAGCCTTGAAGACGTAGCAATTTCAACTTACAAGTTTATAATTATAATTTTAGTTATTTATTATTAAGTTTTTTAGTTATTAAAACCATATAGAAGGAAGAACATATTTATTTTACTTGGTTTTATAAATGTGTTAAAGACCACTTGTGACTTTAGACATAATACACTTACGCTAATAATTATATTTTAGTTAGCATGCTTTGTTAATTAAAATAAAAATATATATTTAAAATGCCATTACTGATTATGGATATGCTTAAGACATTTTAGTAAACCTTATCTTTATTGGTTATGGATATAGTTATGATATTTGAAAGATAGTGTTTTGAGCAAGTATCTTTAAATAAATACTTTTCAAAGAACTTATCATTATATTTATTCATTTCAAAACAAATGATTGTACATGCAAGAAATTGCTCTCGATCTTTAGAATAAAAGAAACACAAATCCACACCTTGTAATCACAAGGAAACCAACGTATAAATTGCTTGCACCTTCATTTCCAACCTCTCATCTCAATCTTTCAACTACCAAAGCTTTACTTCCACCAATAGTTTGCATCAATGAATAAAAAAATCAATAAACTATCACATATGTATTTAAGTAACTTAATTATGCTTGAATACATATGCATCTCTATAAGAGAGTTTACAACTGTTATAGACATGGTCTTTTAATCAAACAAAATATTGAAAGCATTTGTTTGCATGCACAATCATATGTCTTGAAATGAATAAATATAATGATAAGTTCTCTAAAAAATATTTTTTCAAAGATATTTTCTTGTCATCCTTGCTTTTCATAGTTGTCTTTTCTTATGGCTCCATAGTCAGTTTATACTCTACTATGATTTTTTGTCACAATTTTTGCTATACTCAATTTATTGTATTATTTGGTTGGTCTTTACCACATACTTATTTTAAACAAACAAGAAATTAATTTTCTTTAAAAAATAATGACATGCAATATACTTCTTTTAAATAAGACACAAAGAACAAAATGAATAAACACAATAGATCCTCATGATCATACTGTATTTCATATTTAAATGTTTAAGATAATAATTATATTTTGGTTGGCATGGTTTGTTAATAGAAATAAAAAAATATTTGAAAGGCCATTATGGATATGGTTAAGACATTTTGATAGACCTTGTTATATAGTTTATAATTTTAAAACAATAAAAATATTTTGAATATTTTTTTCATTATGTCATCCTCACTTTTCATAGTTATCTTGCTCTATGTTCCATGGTTGATTTATACTCTATAAACTGATTTTTTATTACAATTTTTGCTATACTCAATTTATTATATTATCTAGTTGGTCTTTACCACATACTTATTTTAAATAAATAAGAAATTGATTTCTTTTAAAAAATGATGACATGAATGATACTTCTTTTAAACAATGCACAAAGAACAAATTGAATAAACACAATAGAGCCTCATGATCATACTGTATCTTGTTTTTAAATATTTCAAGTAATAATTATATTTTGATTGGTATAGTTTGTTAATTGAAATAAAAAAATATTTGAAAGGCCAATATGAATATGGTTAAAATATTTTGGCAGACCTTATTATATAGTTTATAATTTTAAAACTATGAAAATGTTTTGAATATTTTTTTCAGTTATGTCATCCTCATTTTTCATAGTTGTCTTGCCCTATAGCTCAATAATTGGTTTATACTCTATTTTTTTATCACTTTTTTTGCTATTTTTAGTTTATCATATATTTGGTTGGTCTTTACTACATACTTATTTTGATCAAATAAGAAATTGATTTTTTCTAAGAAATAATGACATGCAAAATACTTCTTTTAAACAATGCACAAAAAATAAACAAAATAAATATAGCATAGCCTCATGATCATACTATATTTTTTTAAAATGTTTAAATTAATAATTATATTATGGTTTTAATGTTTTATTAATCAAAATAAAAAAATATTTGAAAGGTCAATATGAATGTAGTTAAGATATTTTGGCAGACCTTATTATATAGTTTACAATTTTAAAACAATGAAAATGTTTTGAATATTTTTTCAATTATGTCATCCTCGCTTTACATAGTTGTCATGCCCTATGTCCCCATAGTTGGTTTATACTCTATACTCTGATTTTTTATCACAATTTTTTCTATACTTAGTTTATTATATTATCTGGTTAGTCTTTTGACTTTGAGAGACTTACAAAAGTCTGTACTTAATTTATAATTAGTCATATGACCATCCAATTTAACACTTAAATAAAACAAATTTAATCTTTAAAAATGACAAATTTAATCATTAAAAATAAGGAACTGTGAATAAGATATTGACTTTAGACTTCTCATCCTCTAACCTCTTTCTTCATTGGTTTTTTAATTAACATAGATTACCTCTTATAAAATTAATCTACATAAGTGCTTCAAATTTCTTAAAACCCTAGAACCATGAACCGTAAAATCTAAATTCATATAACTTCATTTTTATTAAATTTTTATTTTTTTATGGTCATGGGAATCATGAAGCGAGTGAAAGTTGCAAGAGGAGGCCAATGAGGAGTCTAAACAACCAATAATGAAGTACAATCCAAGTAGAAAATACAAACCCTACATGTCATGGGAATCATGAAGCAAGCGACAATTGCAAGAGGTCAAAGAGAAGTCTAAGCAACTGACAATGAAGTAAAATCCAAGTAATAAATACAAGTCATACATACCTACAAATATATTCACACTTTTAATGAATTATGCCTATATTTTAAGAGATTTGAACTATTTCTATGTTATTTTTTTCATTATATCTTTGCTCATAGTGTGAAAACCCTTTTTATCTTATATCAAAACCCTTAATATTAAACAAAATGTAGTTATTACATAGGATTATTTGTTTAGTAATCAGATCAACAAGATATTTGTATTATTTTAGATTGTTTGTTTAGTAACGAGATCAACAACACCTCAAAAATACTTTGAATGTGTGTCTGGGCATTAATGTGTTGATAAATTTTTCCCAGGGCACACACACTAATTTAGGGTTTTGGTTTGGGATGGGTCTGTAGCAGTTCTTATTTATGTTATCTCTCATGTCCTCCTTATTTGGATTTATTCATTCAGGAAAGTGTTTAAAATGGCTAGACTATCCCTAATTTCAAAGGGTAAAGCAAAATAGTTTTTCTGAAAAACTTAGGGTATCCATTAATCATAATCATCATTCTACCTCAAGAATATTTTCCCCATGAATGTGTTTAGGGAAAGGGGTTTAACTATGGATTTTTTATATTATTTATTGATTTGAATATGATGTTTAATTCACCAAATATTTATAAGTTTTTAAAAAGATCTAATATAAATCTTTAGTCAAATTATACATGTGTGGTAATTTTGCCAAAGATTCACCATGTGGAATTATACCTGAACTATAAGATTCTCCAGGATATTATAGTAAGTTTTAGGGGTCTATTCTTAAAATTATCCCTAATATCAAAGAATTACATAACATTTTTTACATAATCCTCTTCCTCATAGAGGGTAAGAAAGGAGTCATCTATGAAGTACCCATTAATCAACTGATGGTCTAAATTATGGAGATAAATCCCTTTACCAAACCCCTATAAGCATAATTAGCCAAAAGATAACTAAATCCCTCAGTAGCCAAAACATAAAGAGGACTTAGAGGGAAACCCTATCTTTGAGATATATATTTCAAAACAAAGATATTGGACCCCATTGATAATAATGAAAACACCAACATCTTGAAAAAACATGTTGATAATATGCATTAACCTAAGTCCAAAACCAAGTGTCTGAATCATTATTATAACAAAAGGCCACTCTATGTGATCAAAATTTTTCTCAAAATCTATCTTGACAAATAAGGCCTTCTGATTAGAAATCTTAGACCATTACATTCTTCCCATATAGTAATGACATTTTCCATGATGTATCTATGTTGAATAAATATTATTTTCTCCCTTTTAACAATTAAAGGAAGAAGTTGCTTGACTCTAAGGGCTAGAGATTTAACAATTGTTTTATAAGAAAATTTGAGAAGGTTGATATGCCACATGTTGGCAATGAATTCAAGATCACCAAAATTAGGAATAAACTTGATATTACCTTTATTTATGAGAAGACCTAAAGAAATAGTTAGAATATCTTAAAAATAAAATCTGTGAAGATCGAGTCCATAATATCCCATAGATTTTGATAGAACTCACAAGGAAAACCATCAACACCCAATTCTTTATCAGAGGAATTTTACATAATATCTTCCTTAAGATCATTCAAATTGAGGGGTCTATCATAAGAAACCCTTTATGATTCAAAAAGCTTACAAAGTACAACACCAAGTCATTGAAAGAGAGCAGTTTCTCATTCAGTAGTGATGAGATGAGTTAAAAACACACCATGATAATGTTGCATAAAAGCTTGAAAAATATCATGTAATTTCGTAATTTTGGTTGAATCATCCTAAATGTCTTTAATTATATTAGTATATTATCTTAAGTGAAGGAGAGAGAAAAACTCCTTGATTAATTTATATCTAACTTTCATTCAATGCATATGGGCTCAAAGTTTTGTTGTTCTACTTCAATTTGGAGTTTATGTCTCCATAGGGTTGCTTGAATATAAATATCAGTATTAAAAGGTGAGGCCTCAAGATCCTATGACACCTTAAGGAATTCACAATTTTGGGGATGATGAAGGTGTTTTCAGAAGATAACAACTTATTTACCATATATTTGAAAGAAAGTGGTGGTGTGATAAATGGAGTCAAACCATCATTCAATAAGACTAATATCCCTAGTGGTTTTAGGAACTAAATTCTAAATTTTAATGATATGTCCAATAATTATTTCATGTTTAATATGAGTTATGTTGAGATAAAACTATGATTTGGAGGGTCTAGCCTGAGGAGTAGTCCACTCAATATAGAATAAAATAAGGTGATGACCCAATAGCAAAATGTTAGGGAATAAAAAAATTAGATGATCATGCATAAGAAAAAATAAAAAAATGTCGTGTTCTACCAGTAAGGCACATTAAAGATGTTTAAGCACTCTATCTTCTCTATTTCAAAAGTTAGACTAGGTGAACTAAGAATAATTTGAATCCTTCCTCTGATGGTGGTTAGGATCGAACACTCCAAGTTTATTACACATGTAGAAATATTCCTCTTGCTTCCAAACACACTAGTGCATGGGTAGATGACCATCTTTATCTTTATGGGATTGAACCATGTTGAAATCACCACATATGATATAGTGGGCATTAGGTAGATAATATTCTATCTATCTCCATAGCAACATATGTTCCACAACATCATTGGATGCATAAAGGTTGAAAAGTCTAATAATGTGATTGTCAAAATAAAAAAGGGTCCAAATGACCTAATGAGTGGGGTTAAAACCCAAAGAAACAACATTTTGAGAAAGATTAGGTGACAAAAGAGTGATGACACCTTTATATCCAAGTTCATGACAAGTGGCCTGATATAAGGTGCCAAGCCTAATAGTGTGAGTAACAAACTGACAAAAGAAGTCATAAATTTTGACTTCTTGCATGCAAATAATTTTCATGCAAAAAAATATTGACAATTATTCTTGATTTTATACTTACATGTCATATTAATAAGACCTCAAACATTTCATGAGTAGACTAGTATTGGGAAACATAGATATTCATACCATTTCCCTTTACAAGTCTTTGAGGGATGCAAAATGACTAAAAGCAATATTGTTAACTTCATAATCACCCAACTGGAAAGGATATATTTTTTTCTAGAGCATACTCATCATCCTTGGAAGGTGAGGGACTATGTGAATGCCTTATAATAACTTTACAGTTGTGAGAAATGGCATTGGTCTTAAATTCTGAAGCTATCACCCTAGAAGGGGGTTGTGAGGACTAATCTAGAGTAGAAAAATTAGGGAAGGAAAAAAAACTAGCAACCACTTGAGGCATATGATAAATATGAGGTGGTGCCTTAACTAGTACAGGATAAATGTTTTTTCCAATGGAGGCTAGAGAGATAGGACCACCTGTGGGTTGGTACATAGTGGCTTGGGGATTTATATTACCACATGCTAGATTATTTTTATTAGTAATGACTATGATCCAATTGTCAAAGTTCCCATTTTGGGGTTTGGACTTAGACCCATCTTTTTCATGAGGAGCAGGAGGAGTGGGGAACATTAATGAACATTATTAAATCATATTATATGAGGATTAAAACCTAAATTAAGTGTCTTTTAGGTTAATATAAAGCACAAATTGGGTGAACCAATTATTTACCACTTTAATTTCTATAGACTCCTTAATATATTTCGTTAGGTCAATCTCAATTCAAACCCTTCTCTAAGGAAGTATGGTGAATAACTTTTATTATTCATGGCAGATGAACCATCCTAGGAGTTTAATGAGTTTCTCAACAAAACCCCACAAGGGGAGAGGCAACTCAGTTAATTTTATCTAGACTGGGATCTTAATCTTGGATTGTTAAGAGACCTAGAAGCCACGAGTCCAATGAGAGAAAACAACCAACATGTTGTGGATAAATCAGGGGTCATGGTTATACAATGGCATTGCAATGTTCTAATTTAGTAAAGTGAAACAATAAAAATCCCTTGGTAAGGTTTTGTATTGCTTCCATTTTCACACCATGGTATTTTCAATGGTTGTGAACCCATTACTTTAATAGGCCCTCGGGAGGGACTCTACCCACAAAGTAAGCAACTAGAGTGTAGTTTTTAAAATAGATACAATCTTTATCTAACTCTGGTAAATCAAGCACATCATCAGGTAAAAGAGTGTTTGGGTTAGAACTAGTATTTCATAATATACCTTTGGTACAAACTTTTGTGCTTGTTTTGGTTTGATTAATACTTAGATTCTCACCAGCTTTTTGTGCATCCAAAGATGTAGAATTGGTTATGGTAAAGGGTTCAAAAAACTTCACAAAATATGGAGTGCTAGCCCAACTCAGTACAATAAATGTGAAATAAAACTAGAATAATCCTACCTAGATCTAATAAAGATTAATAGTGTCATAAAAAGGCAAAAAAGTTTAAAAGTATGTAGATATCTAGCTCTTTATATGACATAAAACCCTAACTCCTCTTAAACCTTCCTCTTTATTCATTTTTTGGATAAATAATATTTAAAATATGAACTTTTATTTAAAATATTATATACGTATTAAAAATAAATAAACACTACAATTAAAAAAATAATGTACATCATATTAAAAATGGTGAATATGATATTCATGAAAATGAATATCATTTTCCAAAAAAAAATTATCATTTTCAAAAAAGTGAATATCATTTTAAAAAAATGGACATCATTTTCAAAATTGAATATCATTTTGAAAACATTACATCCTTTTGTAATATTTTATAGGTAAAAATAATTTAAAAACACCAACTTCATTAAATATTTTGAGCTCTAAAACATCACTTTTGTATATTTGATTATAAGTTATACAACACACAATCTCAAACATATGAGGTTATATAATATTATAAATGGTCCACTTACATTTTATTATATCCTATCCTATTCAGAATTCAAACATTTGGCTTCAACATTTGACTCCACCAACTACAACATTAAAAACCAACCTCTTCCATTAATTGGGCACCCTTGTAAAATTGAATGCAAATACATTTTATAAACCTCACCATTCCCAAAAAAATCAAAATTCAAATTATCTTTTTGACATACAATCTATATATAAATGAAAATAAACTATGGAGCAATAAATGTTTGATTTTCAAAGAGTGTTAGATTTAAATTTCCTTAATTTCGAAACGAACTTCAACATATAAACATTCTTAAGTTTTTCATAGGATCATGTTCCAGGTAAGTAGTTTGCACTTTTACACAGACATACAATGTTAATTTTTTTCTATCAAATCAAAATGTTTTTTGGATTCAATTTGTTGTGTTATTCATTCACATTTATCAACATTTCAAAAATACTTTGCATAGTTGTTGTTGATATGTTTTGCATTCATGTTGTTGTGTTATTTATAATTGTAACACATTTTTATTGCTTTGCTTATAATTTTCCATGGATTTTGCCAAAACCCACTAAACATTCCCACATAAAATTACTTATTTGAATGGAAATGGATTTGAACTTGTGATGGATGACTAAACATTTAATGCCATACACACAAATACATGTTTGGTTGGAAACGCATTTGAACTTGGGTTGGAAGACTTTAAAAAAAGTTAGTATACACACAAATTCTTGTTTGCATGGAAAAGGATTTGAATTTGGGATGGAAGACTTAATAATTTTGATGGATGAAAAGTTACACACAAGTGTGTTTCTTGTAACTAAAGCCACGTCTGTGTTTTTTTTATTTTTACGTACCTTTTATTATTATTGTGACTTTTATGCTCACGGTGTTTCTGTGTCCCTTTATATCTAATTCAACATTTGTTGGTATGTTCATGATATTCATTAAGGTATTCATTCACATACTAGTAAATATTATTGTTTTCATATCAACCCATATCATTTTCTGAATTCTATGTCCATGTTGGAAGACACGTGTGCCATTAATATAGAAGAGAGTGCCATGTTGGAATATGATCATGTTCTTAATATGCAAAGACCATTTTTTAATATGTTTGGTAGCCTTCTTTCTATTAATTTGGTGTTTTAATGCCATTGTGTGTTCCATATTCAACCTATTCACCATGTTTGAGGGATGAAACATTACCCACTACTTAACTCACAACATCAACATGTTTCCATTCACATTTGACTCAACATTTATTGGTATTTTAATGGAATCACTATAAGTTTTCATTCACATACCATTAAATGTTATTATTTTTATATTAAACCAAATTATTGTGGATGGAATACTGAACATTTGTTGTTATGTGGATGGAAGTCCTATAGGATTTCATTCACCTACCAACAAATGTTATTATCTTTGTATCAAAATTAAGATTTTCATTTACATAACAATAAATGTAATTATTTTTGTATCAAACCAAATTATTTTCTAGATTTATGTGTGCTTTATGTCTATGACACATTACTATTTCCATGCACTAAAGTGTCATGTTAATCTTGTTTAGCATGCCATGTTAAAATGCCACTCATTCATAGTAAATGTGATATGAATGATGAAGTGACCCAATGACCTTCAATGTATAATGCATTGTTTAACATATATTTTATCTTTGACATGTTAGAGTGATGAAACATTACCTACCTTGAACAACCTGAAAACATTTAATGTGTGATTGAACATTTACATCTATGTGAATGGAATCCCTGAAGGTTTTCATTCACATATGAGTAAAAAAAATTTATCAAATTTTTACTTTCATTCCCATTCTAGTAAATCTTGACTCATATGTATTAAACCATACCCTTTTCTAAATTCTTGATGTTGTGTTATTGATATGTTACTATCAATTAATGTTTTTGTGTTATTTATTCACATTTTAAAAATTAAAAATATTTTTCCATAGTTGTTATTGATAAATTATTTAACATTTTATGTTATGTGGATGGAAGCCTTGAAAATTTTCATTCACATAAAAATAAATGTTATTTTTTGTATCAAAATTTAGATGTTTTGAATTAATGTTTCTTTGTATTTATATCTAAAACAAATTTTTATTTCTTGACTTGCAACATTTAGATTATATAATGATTTGATAAGTAAGGCCAAGGTTTGTTGACCCCTCCTTAAGCCAATCCAGTGAGATCACCTAAGAACAAGACTTAAACCACCTAGTTTGCCATTTTAGTCATTTTATAAGTGTGATCAATCATTGAGACCAATATGTTGAATGTATTTTTAAATTTTGACCAATAATAATTTTTAAATGAACACTTTATTTTATCATTGGTTTAAAAAAAAATGAATTAAGGCAAATCAAAAAATTAATATTGGTCATTAATATAAAATGAAGGACCATGTTGAAGATGAGCATGGCCACAATACTAAACATTTACTGGTTTGTGGATAGAATCTAGGAAGTTTTCATTTGCATACCAGTAGATTTTAATGTCTTTATATCAAAATTAAGAATTTCATTAACATACTAGGAAATGTTGACTTAGAAGTATCAAACAAAATCCTTATGTGAAATCATGTTGTTATGTTTTTCATATTTTTTTTGATTTCATGTTGTTATCCATTCACATTTTCAACATTACAACTATTTTTTCCCATAGTTGTTGATATTTTTTCCATTCTATTGTCAATTACTTATATAATTTGTTGATTATTTTATTTAACCATGGGAAATACTAAGAAGAAGACATAGTTTTTTATAAGATGACCATGTGAAACAATGAAGAATAAAGGAGTCAAATTTCTAGAAGTTGTTGATGTAGAGGTTAATGAAGAAGAGCAACCCACTGCAAAGTAGGTAGAGAATGAAGATGTTGAAAACCAACCCCTTACCAAACAAGCAAATAAGGAATTGAACATAAATGTTATGCCATTGTGTATAAGTCATTGCAATCTAAGTGGACAAAGGAAGACATGGAAAGTTGAATGCAATATGTGGATGATAGCGCTTACTCGATGAATGATGAAACAATAAAGTGGGGCATGAAACCCAATACTTTATCCAATTAGATAAAAGTAATTACAACTAATAAAAAGAGGGGGCCACCCACTATTTTATCAACTACAAAATAAATTGATATAGTGAAACTTTGAAAGGACTTAGCTGACATGGGGCAGGGGTTGGACATTTCTCATTTGAAGGCATAAATTACCTACATATGTGAAACTATCCCCAAACCTTTAAATGATGGGGTCCTCATAAATTCATGGTGGAAAGACTTGAAAAATAAGCACCTTGATTTGTCTATGAGAATAATAAAAGGACTGGACAGAGATAGGGTTGTGATGCTAAGGCCCTCCATAGTGTCATTTTTTATGATAAATTGATAATTGTGTATGGTGGAAATAATTATGGGCCACATAAAATATGGAATTGTGATGAAACAGGGGTATAAGATGGAAGGAATCTTGGCATGTGAGTCATTATCAAAAAGTGGGAAAAGAGTGTGCCATAAATAATGTCTAAGAGTAGATAATGGATCACTATTTTATCATGAGTGAATGTAGTTGGCCAGTGTATCCTAGGATTCTACCTATTCAAAGTAAAAATGCAACTATATAATTTCATTTTAGGCTATGAGACAAGTGCATGTATGGCTACCCAAGCCCATGCATGAATGATGAAATAATTATTTATGAACTAGCTACATAATTTCTCAAGATCTGTACTAGGAGCTCTGATGTTAATAGACATATTCTCATATTTAATGGGCACAACAACCATATTTCACTTTCAACGATTGAAGAGGTTTGAGATTTGGGGATGAACATGCTTACATTTCTTACACACTCTAGCCACAAATTACATCCATTGGATGTAAGTGTTTTTGGTCCATTTAATGCCTACTTTAGTAGTGAGAGGATGTTGTGGATTAATACACATTGTGGTTTTAATATAAAGAGACATTAATTGACTAATTTTGGTATAAAATCAATGAAGATGGCACAAACTCTTCAAAATGTAAAATCAGGATTTCAAAGGACAAATATTTGGCCTCTGAACCCTGATGTAGTAGTGAATGACATGACTCCAAGTGTAGCATGCCATGTTAAAGATGATGAATTTAGTGTTACTAAAAATATAATGATATTGGCATGGTTGAATGAGGAAGACATTGAAGCTATTATGCAAAATATGTAGCAAATGCAACAAGATAATGTTGTTGAAGGTAAAGAGACAACAAATGCAAAAGGTGTTGAAGGTCAAGTAGAAAATGAAAATGAAAATGTAAAAAAAAATTATATTGAAGAGAAAAAAAATACAAAATCTAAAAAATTTAAATATGTTGAGGGTGAAGATGCATTAAATGTCCCTTGTAATGAAATGGATGAAAAATTTAGTTTTAACCAAGATGGTTTAAGTCTGCCTACGTAAGTAATCCACCAAAATCGCTGAAGGAGGGAGTAGAAAATCTTATCCTCAATTATGAATTAATGTAATTAAATGTATTTATGTCAATGTCATCACCACCACATTTTATCCCACCATAAATAGTTCATTACTATGTGCGAAGTGCATAATGGAGCATAAAGATGAAACAATTGATTTAGATGTCGATGAAGAAATAGTATAAAATATAGTCCAAGATCTATATTACATCCAACCAAAAGTTAACGAACAAAAAATTTCAATATCATTATTTTTGAAATTAACAATGGAAGGGGTTAAAAATAAATCAAGAAACATTGCACTCAGGATGAGTCGATAATCACACATACTCACATCAAATTTTTATCAACAAATGTGTATAGAATAGGAGTCCCATAAGAAGGGGATTGAATAATTGAAGGTAAGGAATAAAAATTAAGTTGATGAGAGGAAAACCCTTAGGTAGGCTGAGAGGGAAAGAAGAAAACAACATAAAATTGTAAATGAAATCAAAAATAAAATAAGGAGAAGAAGATACATCAAAGGCAAGAAAATGAGCAAAATAAAAAGCATAATAGAAAAGATAGGGATTTAAATAAGGTCAAAAAATAATTGGAGAAGCAAAAGCATTTAAATAGTGAATTCAATCCTCTATCTAAACAACATTGCATATTGAAATACACGATAAATATTTTATCCCTAATTAGTTCATGTGGGATCCCTCCTCCTAATTTTGTTAACATGGAACAAAATATCACTAAGGAAACAATTTTTGAAGGACCAATTACAACTCCACTTTCTTTGAATATAGGCAATGAAGGTCACAACTCTTTTTTTCCACCTTGAATGGTGTAAATTTTGTTTTATCTTAAAGAAACCCATTTTTTTTAAGCATTGATACAAGTGAAGTATATCATGTAATTATTATGTTCCATTATCATAAATTATGCAAAAACTAATGTAATGAATTATATTAATAAATGTAATGAAATTAAAAGTATTCAATTTACTTAAGTAATGTAATGAAATTTACTTGTTATATACCATTTAGCCTAGAAATAGATCACAAGTTTAATAAAAAAAAACCACTTGAAATTGAGTTCCCCATTGTTCTTCTCCACTATTAAATTTAAAATATGTCATCATTACCCACAGATAACAAACATCAATAACACAGATAAATAATAAAATTAATAAAAATTTGGGAATTATAAAAATCACACACACAAGCATTAAAAGCTTCAAAAACATAAATTGTGTTAAGGAATAAAATGTAAACAATGTAAGATCATTAAAAACTTCACAAACATATATTGTGTTAAGAAATACAATGTAAAAAATTAAAAGTAGTACAATCTTCACAAACATAACAAGTGTCAAGCAATACAATGTTTTTTATTTTCTTACAATTTCTATAATTTGAATAGCCCAAAAAATATTCACCCTTTATAATAATTCAATTATGTGAAAAAAATAATGCTTGAATATAGTAATTGATAATAGAATGGAAATTCTTTCAAAAAAATTGACAATTAAATAGAAAACATATCAATAACATGTAACAACATATCAATAACAAAAAAACATAATAGAAAATATGAATGAATATCACAACAACATATCAGTAACACAAAAACATGATTTCGTAGTAGGATTTGGTTTGATACATCTGACTCAACATTTAATGGTATGTTAATGAAATTCTTAATTTTGATATAAATAAATTATCATTTACTAATGCCTAAATGAAAAAACTTCAGGGATTCCATCCACACACTAGTAAATTTCAAATATTTCATCCTAGGTTCAAATCCCTTCCCATCCAAACAAGCATTTCTATGTGGGAGAATTTAGTGGGTGTTTTTAGAAGCTATGGAAAGATGGAAGTAGGGATATATAAACATGTCACATATATAAATAGCACAACAACATGAATTAAAAACATATCACCAACAATTATGACAAAGAATATTTAAAATTTTGAAAATGTGAACGAATAACACAACATTAATTCACATGAACATATAATTAACACAATAACATGAATCCATAAAAGGGTTTGATTTAATACATATCAGTCAACATTTACTGTATAACATATATCAACAAAAACTATGGAAAATAATATTTGTAATTTTAAAAATATGAGTGAATAACACAACATTAATTGATAGATAAATATCAATAACATAACAACAAATTTCAAAAAAGGGTTTGGTTTGATACATTTGAGTCAATATTTATTGGAATGGGAATGAAACTATAAATTTTGATTAAAAAATAATAATGTTTACTCATATTTGATTGAAAATTTTAAGGGCTTACATCCACATAGATGTAAATATTTAGTAATAAATTAAACATTTGTAGGTTGCTCAAAGCAAGTAACATTTCATCCCTCTAACATGTTGAAGATATAATTGAGCTATTAAACAATGCATTTTGCATTTAAGGTCATTGGGTTACTTTATTGTTCATCTCATATTTAATGTGAGTGGGTGACATTTTAACAAGGCATGCTAAATAGGATTAAAATGACACTTTAATGCAGGAAAATAGTAATGTGTCATAGATAAAAATCACATAGTAACATGAATCCAAAAATAATTTGGTTTGAGACAAAAAATTACATTTATTGTTATGTGAGTGAAAACCTTAATTTTTATACATAGACAATAACAATTAGTGGTATATGAATGAGAACATTCAAAGATTCCAT
Source organism: Torreya grandis (assembly GCA_037957365.1). Classification (NCBI taxonomy): domain Eukaryota; kingdom Viridiplantae; phylum Streptophyta; class Pinopsida; order Cupressales; family Taxaceae; genus Torreya; species Torreya grandis. The sequence continues at coordinate 6,028,357 of JARHVA010000012.1, read as the reverse complement.
CCACATACGAGTAAATGTTACGTCTTCTAACCCATTTTGTGTAGGGAAATATAAATGTGACACAAATATAAATCATACAATGACATGAATTTAGAAAACCTTCAAGGCTTCCATTAAAATGTAATCAAATTTGGAGTTTTATCTTAATAAAAACAAATAGAAGATATTCTAGACGATAACTATGAGTAATGTTTTGGATCAAAAACATTGATCATAGTTATCACCCAGAAGATCTTCTATTCATTTTTATGGAATGTGAAAATATAAAAGCTCTTATGTGTATGAAAACATTTCAAAATTGTGGGTAAAATTTCATCCCTCCAAGAACAAGTTGAATATGGAAACATGGCAGAATTAACATGCCACATTAATGGAAAAAAAGGCCCCTAAAGAACTTTAAAAATGATCATTGCATATTACAAACACTATCATCTTCTAATATGGCAAATCCTTGCATATTAATGACACAAGTGTCTTCTACCATGGCCATAGAATTTAGAAAATTATATGGGTTGATACATAAACAACAACATTTACTGGTATTTGAATGAATACTTTGATGGCCACCATGAACATACTAGTAAATTTTGAATCAGATGTCAAGGCACGTAAAAACATCATGAGCATAGAATACACAATAACAATAACAGGGATACAAAAATAATTAGAACATGGCTATGAGATTATTTATATGAAACTCACTTATGTGTAACATTTCACCCTCCATTAACATACCACTAAACTTTTCATCATAAGTGAATGCATGCAAAAAAAAACCATGAACATAGAAGGCACAATAACAATAACAACCATAAAAAAATAAAAATAACATAGATATGGGTTCAATTACAGGAAACATACATGCATGTAACATTTCATCCCTCCATTCTACTAACAAAAATTCTACTATGAAATTTTGCATGGTTGATAAATTTTAGGTTGGTTCCATGGTCATTTGGGGTGCTGAGGTACATGAAAAGGTAGGGAGAGACATTTGTTGGTGATGTGCAAGGTGACATTAACTCACCACATAAAATTTAGAAAACCCCACCAATATATATGTAAAATGGCATTGCATTTAATATTAATGAGCCACACATCCTTCAACATGGCTCTTTATTTCATATTATTGACCCATATTAAAAAAAATCATGCCTTACTTCACAAAATTTTAAGTCAATGATAAAATAATGTGTTCATTTGAAAATTATTATTGGTGAATTTTTAAAATTTATTGGTCCTTTTAGTCATAAGTATTAGTCACACCAAAAAAAATATGTTGCTAAAAAAAACATCATATGATTTTTGGCAACATAGATTTTCCTCTCAGATAACTGATTTAGACTTTTAAAACTTCAAATTGTCTAAATCCAAGTTTTTACACTATGAGGTGGCATAATATGAAATATGTGGAACCCCAAAGTTAGGGGTCCAACTACTAGTCCCCTTCCCCTACTTACCAATATCATCATTTATTTTTTGGAGGAAATCACACTTTTGGGAGCCTTATTTGATTATTGTCAAAATTTTACGCAAGTTTATTGTAAATGCTAATATGCATTTATGGGTATTGTCTTGATAATTATTGTATGATCTTGTTAATGGGTTAAGATATTAATAATTTTAACTTGATCTCACATTATTTAAGATACACCTATAAACTTTGTGTGACCACCTCACTATAGTTTTGGAATTAATTAATTAAGATTATATTATTATTTTATCATTTAGCTTAGTTAAAATTAATTAAATATTTGTGTCACAATTTAGTTGTAATTCATTTATCCATATTACATATTGGTGAAATCTCATTTCCTTACATGCTCCTTAGGTTTTCATGTTTATGGTGAACTTATGCTCTCTTATACCCTTTATAAGGTTATATCTTACTCAATATTAAGACAAATCTAAATTGATCTAATTATCCTAATGTTATTTTTATTTCATGCTCTTGGATCCAATAACTCTAGCTTCCTTTTTTATTGATTCCAAAACCTAGGTTGATTTTTAAAAAGCATTAAACCCTAGTGTGCTTAAATGGTGTGTATGTTCCATGTTTGATTTTAATTTATGCCACCAAATTATTTAGATCTAAGAATCTAACTAGGAAGAGTGTTAAGGTTAGATCAAGAACGTATTAATTTTATTAGAATTTATTTTAATTGATTCTAGACCAAGCTTCAAAAGATAGGGGAATCTAAAAATTTATCTAATGATGTTCTAAAAAGTTTATTTTTGTTATAAAATGTGGTATTGTTGAGTCTTTAAATGATAATTTTATAAATGGATCTCAATTTTATAAATCACATGAGTGTGAGCAAGATTATAATGATAAGGCTCACTTAGAAAACTAAGATATGGGTAGAGTTTAAGATATACCTTATAAGGTAGACAAAATATATATTAACACTCATAATTTTAATTATGTCCCTAAGAGTAGATATTACCTTTAAAATTGATACAACTATAGTTATGGGTCTCAATTAAGAGATGCCTTCTACCATGTAGACCACACTTACACAATGAAAAATCACACCACAACAACACCAAACTTTATTAATTCAAACAAAGATATAAAAATGTTTAGACCGATCACAAACTATAAAACCTCACAAATTCTTGTAGGCTTATAAATAAAAATATAACACGACAATGTGGTTCTAATGAATCAATTCATATAGTCATACTTAATTATGCATATTGATTTTTTTGCATTACTCCTTGAAACCATAGTTTAGACTATTTTCCCCCACTTTTAATCAAATGATTTCTATAATGAAGGGGATGTGTTTATATAGATGCATGATGCACCCATTTTACATTTATGGGTCAAAAAACCCATGATGTTCATCATATTAAATGTCAAATACACTTTGAAGACACCATAGCATGTTATAACTTAATGCATCATGGTACATTATGTCACATGAAATATTAAATGAATCAATAACACCTTCATGTGATTCAAAGAATCAAATGCAGTGGCTCTTTCCCATAAAATTCCACTATAACATGTGTTCCCAAACTCAAATTCACAATGAGACAAGTCACATGAAATCAAAACCGTGCAAGCATAAATCATACAACTTTTCAACCAAAAAATACATTTGGGAAAACCCTTCTACCATGATATTCATATCTTACTGCATATTACCACAAGCTCTTAGAATAACTCACAAATCATTGCAATATTTTCATGTTGAATAACCAACTCCTCTAAGAAATCTTACCAAACTTGTTATTTTTGTGGAAAAGAACCAATCTATGCAGTGAACTAAATCATTGATTTGTGTATCTCTACAAGGATACACTTTGAAAAAATACCAAGACCACTTCTTACACAAATATCTACAAGTTTATTCAAACAAACAATAAATATGACTACATGCAACAACAAATGCACAAAAATTTACAAACAATACATGCTGGCAAGCTGCACAAAACATACACAAAATAAGTGCACACTCAAAATTGGTGCAAAAAAACACTTGGCCAAATTTTCTTAGCTAACATATTTTTGGTTGATTTAACATTTCTTATGGACCCAGATGCTCATGCATCATCAACCTTGAGAAATTAAAGTGTTATCACAATGTTTCCACATTAGTGATAGGTAATAGAACCACCCTTTTATCCTTTATTAAAGGCCTTAGCACACTCTTTCATCATATTATATAAATATCACCTTCCAATGTGATTCACTAACAAACTAGGGTAAAAATTTACCTATTCCTTCATAAACCTTTCATTTCAATGCTATACCAACTCCCACTTCACTTGGGTCAGCCTCCTTTGTTTGTGTTCTACAATCCACTCTTTCACTCCTCTACTAAAACATTACACACTAAAATGATCATGTATTTTTGGTTCACATTCCTCTATGCAATATTAATCTTTACCTTCATATCATCATTCTCTTTACTCTACATGACACTACTCTATGTCATTGCACACTTTTATTTGATCATTCACCCTTTTCCCATTACATGGGTAAAATTCATCCATCTCCACCATCTGAATCTCTTTCTATCATATATTCCATCATTGGAATCAATGAATTCAAACCACTTCTCCTATGTATCTCAATTATTTTTTGCACCAACTCATCCTCTGTTGATATGCACCTATTTATATTGGAAACAAACTCTGACACTTCCTCTACCATTCACATATTTTTTTCTAAGAGTTGATATCGTACTTCTTCCACTTCATCTTCAGTATTTTCCTACTTATTTCACAAGTAAAATAGTTTTCCACATCTATGGGCATCATAAATATTACACATCTTCTCTACTACCAATTACAAAATGTTCTTCATGCCATTTTCTTATGTTTATCTCATTGTAACATCAAAAAAATCTACCACCTCTAATACAATATCATATTCTTCTGTCACTTAAATTTGCATTATTACTTCAAAATTTTCATCCACCTCTTCATTCTCTTTAACTTTAATTTCTTATACACTAAAACCACTATGCATAACAAAATCCTCACTTTGGGATTCCAACATCCCATTAAGCACACTTATCTTGGTCTCAAGTGTGAGATAGTCTTTTTATCCTCTTTGGTCAAATATGGGATCTGTATAAACTATAAACATAACCACCACATATATTCACTCCACATGTTACTCATCTGTGATGTCCCCTACTAATAGGGAATATCGAAAGACACAAAACACTGATACCAAAGACAAAAGCTCTGATACCACTATGATGTCCCTTACTCAGGGGCTCCTTTATCTGCACAATAAGCTCTGATACCACTGTGATATCCCCTTTCAAATAGGGAATATATAAACACATAAAGCTCTGAACAAGATATAATTTGCAAACAAGATTCAAACATGCATAAACAAATCACAGATCTTATCATTCATCCAGCTGAGTACAATAGATGTCCTTTCTTATGCCAACCAAAAAATATTACAGATGAGGTCTTAAAACCCTGAATTCGTGCAAACTGGGAATAAAATTGCAATTCTGGAAGTGCAAATTAAGTTCTGGAAAGTCTCGGCCCTTCTGTGTCGACACACAGACGCCGTCGTCGGTCGATATCTCACCGACGTCGGTCTCTGTCGGTCGGCTTTCTGTCGACGTCGGTCCTCAGTCGACCGATGTCGGTCACTATAAGCCCTCTCTCTGCCGATGTTGGTGCCTGATCGGATCTGTACGGACCTGTACGGACTTAGTACGGCCGCCAACTCAGCACAACCTGTCTGTTGATCCCTGATCTGGAAATCTATTGTATCTAATACAACAGATCTCTCTCTGTATAATTTATTGAAACAAAAACATGAACTAAATCAAGAAATACCTGGAAAGCTCTGTGATAAACTTCTGTGTGAAGTTATCTCTCAAATACCTGTAATACTATGATAACTTCTAGGTGAAGTTATCTCTCAATTTGGCAATAGATCGGCTGATCTTTCACAACCTCTGAATCGCACACAATGAAGAGTTGACATTCTCCACTGCAGATGGAATCCTGGAACCCTTGGCTCAGTCTTCACAGAAGAATTTCTTCAATATCAAAATCAATAATCAATTCATATTCACAATGGCCTCCATGAGAAACCCTTATACCCTCAAAAGATATGCTTGCCCTAATTAGGGTTTTCTTAAATTAGCATTAGGGTTTCTAATTTAAAAATTAGACCAAACAATTAATAATTAATAATTAATTATTAATGAGACCAAATAATTAATATTTGATTAAATCAATCAAATATTAATATCTCCCTCAATATACGTCGGATCCTCAAACCGATCGAAGCAGGTGAATCAGGGAGTGATTCCGCACATGACCATACCAAAATAAAGGTGCTCCACTGCATGCCAAATATCCCTAAATAATAGGAGCATCAAGCAAACACGTCTGAAAGACCCTGAATGAAAACCAAATGTAGAAATTCTGTGAATCAAAGTCAAGCCAAGCTCCATTATGACCCTCTATCCATCCTATTAGCCTACGAAGGTCGTATAATAGGCTAACCATCATGTCTGTCAATGTCCATGAAAAAGGGGACATGACAATCCGCCCCTCCGGAAATTGCTTGTCCCCAAGCAATCTCGGAACAATGAACTACTCGATCCGCCTGGATCCCAAATGTAGTTATGCTCTGCACTGCTGTGAATCAATGTGAGTACCTGCAATATCATTAGAAGTAAAACAAAGAGGAACCCATAATCAAATTGGCGAACACAACTCAACCAATCTCTGAAATCACAACTGCCCTGGATGTGTCGATACTGTAGACTGTGTACTTGGCAACTGCAAATACCATCTACAAAAGATGGTGTTAATCCATCCCATAACTGATCCCTCTGTAATGGTGGCACAACCAACTGTACCATACTGTCAAATGTGTGAGAAGAATCAATCTGGAGACTCGACTCCACTGGTATCCCAAACTCCTCAGAATCAGGTACTACCAAGTCCTGAATATGTGTGTGAGCCTCAACCACATGGTCCTCATCAGTAGCTACAAAAACATACTCATCAGCAATACTCAATGTACTAACCTCTGAGCATACCTCCACACTCTGAATGCAAGCATCCGGCTCATCCTCACTATCTAACACCTGTGCTGAACTCACCTGAAGACAAAGCTCATCCACAACATCCTCAACTACCCCTGCCTGTGAAGATAATGCAGATAAATCATTACCTGAAGATGTGTTAATATCTCCCTGTACTGGATCAGCATGACTGTCAAACTCATCATGCAAGTGGCTACATGTCATAGGGAAAGCACTACGATCCTTGGGCCTATTAATTAGATTCTTTAACCACATACAAGCTCTAGGTGAGACATTTCTCCCTTTTGTCCAGACATACCATAAATCTTCTGCCAAGAGTTTGGAGATTTTATCCTCCTCCTCAAACAAGATTGTGAACATAATAGAGTGCATTGATGCCAATATATTGCTAGAATGAAACTCATCTAAAATATTCCAAAATATTTTAAACATCATGCGAATTTCACCAATACAACCTACTAACATCATAACATTTTCAAATCCATACCTTGCAAATGTGTCAAGTAATCTTGCCCTCCTTGAGAAATGAGGGTCTCTAAGGTTATCCAACTTTTCGAAGCTTTTTAACATGGCATAAAGTACCTCTCTCATAATCTGATCATCATGAAAATCAAAACCAGCTATGATCCTCATCATTTCACTAATGCAAGAGAGAGCTGCTAGTCTTACCACCTCATCATGATGTCTCAATAATCGGGGCTTCACCAACGTATCAAATGCTGGAAATAACGTTGTTTGCATCTCATAAGTATTTGAATGCTCAACCTTGACTAAATAAGTGTCCAACTCCTCCAAAATTGTTAGAGTGTCATCTGCTTGCTGAAATGGATGATCTAATTTCTTCTTTGCATTGTGCATGCGTTCTTTGACCCCTCTTAGAGCCATACTGATAATCGAATTGAACCTGGAACTACCCAACAGGATGGTAAGACATTAGTTCTGATGTGCCCAACAGGATGGCAGGAATTTGGCTCTGATACCACTGTGATGTCCCCTACTAATAGGGAATATCGAAAGACACAAAACACTGATACCAAAGACAAAAGCTCTGATACCACTGTGATGTCCCTTACTTAGGGGCTCCTTTATTTGCACAATAAGCTCTGATACCACTGTGATATCCCCTTTCAAACAGGGAATATATAAACACATAAAGCTCTGAACAAGATACAATTTGCAAACAAGATTCAAACATGCATAAACAAATCACAGATCTTATCATTCATCCAGCTGAGTACAATAGATGTCCTTTCTTATGCCAACCAAAAAATATTACAGATGAGGTCTTAAAACCCTGAATTCGTGCAAACTGGGAATAAAATTGCAATTTTGGAAGTGCAAATTAAGTTCTGGAAAGTCTCGGCCCTTCTGTGTCGACACACAGACGCCGTCGTCGGTCGATATCTCACCGACGTCGGTCTCTGTCGGTCGGCTTTCTGTCAACGTCGGTCCTCAGTCGACCGATGTTAGTCGCTATAAGCCCTCTCTCTGCCGATGTCAGTGCCTGATCGGATCTGTACGGACCTGTACGGACTTAGTACGACCGCCAACTCAGCACAACCTGTCTGTTGATCCCTGATCTAGAAATCTATTGTATCTAATACAGCAGATCTCTCTCTGTATAATTTATTGAAACAAAAACATGAACTAAATCAAGAAATACCTGGAAAGCTCTGTGATAAACTTCTGTGTGAAGTTATCTCTCAAATACCTGTAATACTATGATAACTTCTGGGTGAAGTTATCTCTCAATTTGGCAATAGATCGGCTGATCTTTCACAACCTCTGAATCGCACACAATGAAGAGTTGACGTTCTCCACTGCAGATGGAATCTTGGAACCCTTGGCTCAGTCTTCACAGAAGAATTTCTTCAATATCAAAATCAATAATCAATTCATATTCACAATGGCCTCCATGAGAAACCCTTATACCCTCAAAAGATATGCTTGCCCTAATTAGGGTTTTCTTAAATTAGCATTAGGGTTTCTAATTTAAAAATTAGACCAAACAATTAATAATTAATAATTAATTATTAATGAGACCAAATAATTAATATTTGATTAAATCAATCAAATATTAATATCTCCCTCAATATACGTCGGATCCTCAAACCGATCGAAGCAGGTGAATCAGGGAGTGATTCCGCACATGACCATACCAAAATAAAGGTGCTCCACTGCATGCCAAATATCCCTAAATAATAGGAGCATCAAGCAAACACGTCTGAAAGACCCTGAATGAAAACCAAATGTAGAAATTCTGTGAATCAAAGTCAAGCCAAGCTCCATTATGACCCTCTATCCATCCTATTAGCCTACGAAGGTCGTATAATAGGCTAACCATCATGTCTGTCAATGTCCATGAAAAAGGGGACATGACAATCATCTTTCACAAATGGAACATCTTACTCCTCTACATCCACATCATGTGATTTCAGTCCCACATCTTCTACTTCCATCTTCATGTTTTTCAAAAGACATGCCATTCTCTCACCTTTAATAGAGCTTCCATAATCAATGCTAAGGTTCTCTTTTTATATATAACCTTCCTTCTTTCCATCTTTAGAACACACATTGTGATCCACACACACTTCCTCCCCTATTTCACATTAGATTTTACCTTAGCTTGTAATGCAACCTTCATCCAAACCAATAGGGTTGAGTTCTCATCTTCCATATATTTTGCACTATCCTTGCACATACATCAAACCCATGATTTAATATTTTGAAACCTTATGCAAGTTATCCACTTTTATCAATTCTCAATTCTTTATCCACCCAACAAGATGGAAAACATAACATTTTGGATTTTTTATTGCACTAATTGCAAACCTACATAGATCGCACTAGTTTTTCACCTCAATATTTTTTGTTTCTCCTCTCTCAATCCTATGTAGACATATCTTATGCACTCTTCATGTTCTCTATCCACCTTCACAAAGAAGGTAAAACACAAACCTTAATATCACAACCCAGAGTTATTTCACTTGCTCTAATACTAAATGATATAGCTACAGTTAAGGGTCTCAATTAAGATATGCTTTATACCACACTACCCACAATTATATATCATAAATTCATACACCATCAAAAATATTTATTACTTTAAATAGGTATCTACAAAAATTTAGATCGATCACCAGTAATACTAAAATAATAAATGATAAGATATTTATAAAATAATGGTGAAGTATAAGAAAATGAAGACACAAAAAGGTAAGATATTACCTCAATGTAATCCAAACCATGAAATAATGTGAGACACAATATGTTAATCAAGGAAACCAATTCAATGGAATAAAACCCCATGTACATTAATAAGGAAGACTTACAACAATATTATCTAGATTATAAACATCATGAAGAAAATAAAAGAAACAAGAGAATAGAAAATAAGAGTGACCTTCAAGTGTGTTTTTAAAAGAATGAGATGGCATAGCTCTTTAAATAGAGTGAAGAAGCCAAAATGAGTTATAAATAATCTCCATCATAACCTTAGACAACCTTCTTAGTGTGTGTCTAGTGTCATTAAGTCTAGTATGTGACAAGTGTAAAAGGAGTTATAAGTGGCATGAAAATCCAATAGTCCCTTTAAAAGGGATAAAATATGTGTGACAACTCACATATTCCATTAATATATAAATTAAAAAATCATATGGGAATAAACCTATACACACCTAAATAAACTTAGGATAATAAAAAGAACCCAAATAAAGATTACTCTCTAACACATATGTTTAACCTTAAATTCTAGAATATGTGGAGTATAGGGTTAAGAATATAGAAATCGTCAAGCACAAGGGTGATAAACTAATCTATGGTAGGCCAATTCATATAAAAATCATATAAATAATATTCTAAATTTATACAAATGAGATTTCTAAAAATAGTAAAGTACAACTATTAAAAAATATTGTAATAAATAAGAAATTATGGTACCTAATTAGTTTTACTATGCATAGGTAAATATAGACTAAAAACATGTGTAAATTGGGTAGGATCAGTATTATGGATCAGTTATCATATACTAGACGTTGTATTTTTATAGCCATAGACACTACCATTAGATTTGGACATTATTGTCAATGCTAGTGTCAGATTGTGACACATGTGTCCAATATATAATAATGGCTAGATTTGGATGCAACCAAATTTATTATTATGGGTTTTATATCACTTTTATTATAATATATTCACATTTGGGATACAATTTGTTTCTCTTTTTTATTAATCAAACCCTAGCTCTTCACCCTTGGAATGAGTTTGCTGAAAAATGGGTTAGTGGGCTCATAGTTTTGAGATATCCTAAAGAATCCTCTATCAATGGGTACTACCTATATACCCAATAATCTAAGGAGGGCCTCAGACTTATGTATTTTTCCCCTATGTGTGGAAAAGTATGTGCACAAGGGTAAAATATAATATATAAAAATGTATGCAGTGATATAGCTTATAATTTGACAAATATTACTCATACGTTATTATTTGAACGTTTCAAACCTGTAATATGACTAATCCTATGATTTATATGAAAATAGGGATGAATAAGTTAGAATAAATTAGTTTTATAGTTGATTGATTTAACTTTAATAGGTGTTTGCATGGTATTTTATAGATGATAAATGAGAAGGCTTAGACTACCACACCTTTTAAAAATATCTCAAGGTAGGGTTTATTAAGATAAATAGGCTGACCCATAGGTTTCAAATCATTTACAATTTGGATGACATTGGAAACTGCCACTAGATAAGGATCTGGACACTACCATCGATGATAGTATCCCTTTGTGGCTAGTAGTGTTTAGAAGGCTAGAAAACAGGTATAGATTTGGAACTACAAGTGAAAGATGTTTATCAAGTTTTAATATTTTTGTTCCTAGTCATCATAATGATATGGATTGGACTAAGAGATAAACATTTAGGCATAGTGAGATGGTGAATGCGAGCCTTTTGGTAGAAAGGTCTATAACTGAAGGGTAGAGCCCTAATTGATATTTTTCAAATGTATAAGGTTGAGCTGCTATAAATATTGATTTTTAGTACCTACATTTCCCCCACCCTTAAATATAATAATGCACAAGGATGAAATTACTAGGTTGAAGGAAATAAATGTGTGCATGGGTGTGTATAGCACACCTTGGCTTTGCTTTAGCCCACTTTTAGTGATATGACATGTAATAAATAACATGATACCATATAAATTAGTGCATATAATTTTAAATTTTAAATAATTAAAATGTTTGAAAAGAAGGAGTCAAAGGAAGGAGTACACTTGTGTGCCAATGAAATCATGTTGCCTCTTGATGCTTTGATTTGGTAAAGATGATTCCTTATGAAGAATTGGAGATGGAAGAGGTTTAGACCTAACCTTCAATATTTGAAGAGGGAGATTGGAAGGTATTATTCCCCCAATCTAGTATAAGGATGATTTATGACATGACCATTGAGAACATTATATCTCAATCACACAACTCAAGTGTGAATATATAATTTGGTGAGGGTGAGTGATTTAATCAAATCATCCTATAAATATGGTGAGATTTGATTGTTTAATCACTCCAATATATAAATATGGTGAGTTTGAATTATTTAATTACTTAAACCCATAAAATGAACCTATTACTATAGCAAAAATGGCTCAATAACAGTACATCATTGTGTAATCAGTGCATCCTGGTGAGTAGTATAATTGGCAAGTTTTACAATCAATGGTATAATAACATGGAATATGCACCTCTAATGTATCTAAGCTATATTTTATGTGTCATAAATATTAAAAAATCTATTTCAAATATATGTAAAATTGATGCAATGTATAGGATTCTAACCCTAATGTATATCCAAATCATGAAATTGAATTAGAGATTGTGCAAGTGTGGAGGTAATGTATTTATGGCATGCCCTCATTGAATTTTGGATATGATGAGTACATGTATAATTTTGGATGTCATGTTTTTATGACATGCCCCCACTAAAATTTATAAACTATGAAAATGTGTAAGTGTGAAGGTCATGTCTTTGTGACATGTCCACATTGAAATCAAGAAAATGTGAAAATGTGGAAGTCATGCTTCTATGACATGCCCCCATTGATATTCCCCCAATTTTGAGGTGAGGGAACTATAATATAGAAGGTACCTTATAAAAATGATAAGGTATTTATATAATTCATATATGAATCATATAACATTTAGGGATAACATGTCGAAGTAAATATATCAATTAGGCTCAAAATATTTGATCACATCAAGTCTTAAGATGCATGATATAGACCATGGCAATATATATATAGTAAAAATACAATCTCAATAAGAAATAAAACACACACATACAAGAGCACTCAATGTAATGCAAAATAATAGTCCAAGGAGACCTCATACAAGGGGAATATTTAAATCTCTCACAATAAGAAAGGATGACACATTTAAATGTCCAATCAACATGGAATGACATATTAAAATGTTAAATAAACATACAATAGAACATGGGCCAACAATAAATGAAAATATTCAAATGATCCACAAGGAATACAATATCAAACAATGTAATACACTCAAAGAAGTGACAAATAGATGAAGCATTTAAGCAACTGACATAAGCTTTTTATACCAGTCCATGCATATATGTGTTAGTAAAAACGTTATGTAGTATAATATATCAAGAAAATATTGAAGGATATAAGCATGAATATATACATGTGTAAGCCTTAGTATATAAACTTAAACATTATAATGTGGAAATGATCATAAAGGATATGTAACTTGTATCAATCATGATCAAAGAAGGTAGATTACCCCAATGTACTATATGATGCAGGTAAGGAGAGGTTAAACATTTGGAAGTGCATAGATCACATATTTGGGTATGAATGAATCACACTCAACTATGCATGAAACATATGCATATATAGGAATGGAATGATATGTTATTTGATAATGTAAATAAAACAACATAGATGCCAAGGAGCTAATAAAATATGGGAATGCTAAATATTTTTGTATTATTTAAATATTTTTGTATTTATGGAATATTTTATTTTTTTGGATTTTTGGAATATTTAAAAGGAAAATGTTATCCTATGATCCCATCCAAGGGATGATCATAGGTAGATCCAATCTCATAATATGGTATATAAAATTGGTGGTACTGCTAAGGAACATGGATAGATGTCATATCTAGATCTGTAGAATCTATGCTACCCTACATAGATATAATAAGACTCTGCATCTATGAAGAAATAATAAATAAATAGGGGTTCAAAGAACCCATCATTGAGTGCCTTTTGGTTTATTTAGAGTAGCTTTAATTGGAACATGTCTAGTTTCTCTAGGTAACTAAGTATGTTGTATAGGCGTAGATGAAGATTTCATAGAATCCAATGTGTGTCTCTGATGCAAATTCCTCACAAGTATGGTCCACATAATAAATGGGGTTTCATATTACTTATCATTTTTTGGAGGATTAAATTTAGTATATTTTTTAATTAGTTGTCTTGGCTTCTCTTGTTCAAGAGGATGTTCATATGGAATTTTGAAAACTATGAATACCCTATTGGTATGAATTTATTTAATACACCCATGCACTATGGAAAGTAATGTGTGGATTTTATGTATCCAAGGTCATCCCAATAACATATCAAATACTCTTATATATAGTATAACTAAAAATTTGGTAACCACATGTGTTGGATCAACCTATAAAGATAAATCAATCTCACTAATAACATGTTATTATGTCCCATCAAATACTTTGACCATTTTGGTCGAAGGGTATAAATCATCACATGTATATCCCAAATGTGTAAGTAGTGTCATGGTACATATGTTCTCACTAGCATAATTTTCAATCATAATATTATGTATAGGTTGATGTTCAAGGTATACTTGAATAAATAATGAATGAAGATCTGAGTCATCATCCACTATTTCACTATCATCAAATGTAAAAAGTATTTAAACCATAGGAGGTACTATCATGTATATGTGCCAATCCTCTATAATAGGTGCCCATAATGTGATGGAGGAGTATGTGCATTGTATTCAATTTTTACTTCTATATATTTTTTAGAATGATTTTTCAAATAATGTTGCATTTTATCTAATTTTAGTGATCACCAGGTTATCAACCTAAATCCTTTGGAGTATCATCAAAGGTAATCTTTTATTCATCAATCAGATATTGTATCTTATGCTTCAAGATATAACATGTGTTCATATAATTCCCAAGGCCTTGGTGATAGTCATAATATGCATTAGTATCGTATCCTTTGGATAAAGGTTGAATCATATCAACCTCTATGGGAGGAGGGAAAAATATGAGATGACACTCCAAAATATTCTAAACTAAAGAAGTTGGAGACCTGAATAATCATATAAATTGTCTCTTAGGTGCATTAGATAAGATGATTTGATTATGTTGTTATGAAATTGCATGAACTATTATCGTTGTTTCTTTTTTAGGTTCTTTAGGTTTGACCTTATAACTTTGTTTGATAAGAAACTTGGTACTAGATTTAGTCAGTGTGTTTGCTACATAATTTTTTTCAAGGAAATAAGTTTCATTTCATAATATCGAACAAGATGGCATAAGTCATTGATTTGAACTTTTGGAAAACAATGGACTTATGCACTAGGGAAAATAAACTATGCTTGAATATGTATTAAAGTTATTTATCTACCATTAAATTTTTCATTTTTTCCAACATCTTTTATATCTCAAAACATATTCATTGTTAGAGTCATCGGTTACTTGTTTTATATTTACAATTTAAACATATGACATCTTTTCAGTGATGTTGATAGATAAATGTACTAGGAATTTATTGGCTAGAGGTTTGAATTCTCTTATTGATTAGATTGTTAAATCATATAACCATCATAAAAGCATAGTCCTTGAGGTTCCTTACAAATAATTTAGTCAAAATTTTATCATTGGAGGCATAATCAAGACATGCCACATATAAATATAAGAGATGTTATTTAGTATCACCCTTCCCATCATAAAATGTGAACTTGGGTACAATAAAATTGGTTTCAAAAGGGTGAAAATATATTTCAAGTGCAAGAGGATTATGCAACACATCTTGTGAATCAATAACATAAGGTGATTTCATAGAATTTTTATCAATGTTGGTAACCTTAGTTTTCTGAAAATTGATAGTTTGTATAAGATCTTTCACATTTTAATTTCTAAGGTTGGAAGTTGGAAAAGTCACCAAAGGGAATTTACCCATGGTTTGAGTTGAAATAAGCATTGAAAACAGTAATTGGGTTTAAGTGCCAATGGTTCCCATGGAGGATATAGTAATAGTAGAATTTATTTTAGGGAACAATGGTGTAAACACATAACCTATGCTCCCACTAGATGTATGAATCGATGATGTGCTCAAAGGGAGAGAAATAGGAATATGGGGATGTACCATAGCTCTAATAACATGATCAATAGATGTACCTAATTTTTCATCTATATTTTTTATTGTTTTAATTTCTAATATGGGTTTGAGGATCTCATTAAGATATTAAAGGTTTTGACAAATATGCTTTTGAAACATAGTAATAACTTGTGTTTGCTTTTGATTTATTTTTTCATGTTTATTATTTGTATTAGATTCATTTTTTTCATAATCAGAATCATTTTCTTTGATAACCTCTTCAACATTTTGTTTAGTTTCATTATTGGCACTTTCATTAAGCATACAATTTGATACTTTATTAGTTTGAACCATCTTAGGTGGAAAAAGAGGAATATCTAAGTGTTCAATAGAAACATGACCTAATATAGGGATATGCCTAGGTTGCATATAGATAATAGAATATATCTATGAAAAATAAAAAGGAAAAACTTTATGAGGTTGAATACCCTAGGGAAAGCTAGGGTTTGCATATAAATACACATAGGTTGGGTTCACCAAATGTTTAACCTTAAATTTCAGCATATAGGGGTGTATAGGGTTAAGGATATACAAATATTTCAAGCACAAAGGTGCTAAACTAATCTATAACAAACCAATTATAGAAAACTTGGATAAATAATTTTTTAAATTTATACAAATGAGATTGCTAAAAATAGTAAAGTATAGATATTGAAATATATTATAATAAATAATGGTACTTAACTAGTTTTATTATACACATGTAGATCTAGACTAGAAACAAGTGTAAATTAGGTAAGATCATTATTCTGTATCAGTTATCAGATTCTAGAAATTGTACTTTTGTAGCCACAAACACTACTATCAATGTTAGTGTCTGAATGTAACATAGGTGTCCATTACAAAATAATGAATGGATATATATGTGACCAACCTAATTATTCTAGGTTTTTGTCACATTTTTTTTGATGTATTTAGATTTGGGATATAGAATATCACTATTTGTTGATTGATCAAACCCTAGCTCTTCAACATTCTTCACCCTTTAGAATGAGTTTGCTGAAAAATGGGTTAGTGGACTCATGGTGTTAAGCTATCCCAAAGACCCCTTTGTCAATGGGTGTTATATAAATAGCCAATACTCTAAGGAGGGCCTCAGACTTATGTATTTCTCTTCTATGTGTGGGAAAGTGTGTGCACAAGGATGCATTATACTATGAAGATACATGTCATGATCTAGCTTTTAATTTGATAAATATCACTCATGGGTAGCTCTTTAAATGATTCAGACCTATAATATGACTAATCCTATGTTTAATGAAAATAGGTAATAATGAATTGGTTGTGAGGTTGACTTATTTAGCTTTAATAGTTATTTTGCCTGGTATTTTCTAGATGATGAATGTGAAGGCTTAGACTTGTATTTATATCTCACCTTTTGAAAATATCTCATGGTAGGGTTCAATAATACAAATAGGTCAACCCATAAGTTTTGAATCATTTACAATTGGGATGACTTTTGGAAATTAGACATTAGATAAGGATCAAGACACTACCATTGATAGTAGTGTCTCTCTATGGTCGATAGTGTCCAGAAGGCTCGAAAACATGTACGGACATGAAACTGAAAGTGAAGGATGTTTATCAAGTTATAACTTTCTATGCATTAGATGAGAGAAGGGTCATATAAAATATATGGATCAGACTAAGAGATAATCATTTATTCATAATGAGTTGGTGAATGCAAGCCTTTCGATAGTAGGGAGGTCTAAAACTTAGGGGTAGAGCCCTAATTGATATTTGTCAAATGTACAAGACTGAGATTCTATAAATATTTAGTTTTATTATCTACAATAGACTCATAAATACTCATAAGATTACAAATAATGATAAAATACCACATTATATCTCTAATGACTCAATTCTATAGTCCTCCTTAGATTTTTTAACAAAGTTTTTAAAAACTCCTTGCAACCATAATTTAGATAATTTTCCCCAATCTAGAATTGAATGCCTTATCTAATGAAGGTGTGTGTGTGTGTGTGTGTGTGTGTGTGTGTGTGTGTGTGTGTGTGTGTGTTTGTTTGTTTGTGTGTGTGAGTGTAGGATAAACCCATTTTACATTAATATCTCAAACAAACCACTAAAATAATTTGATACACTTTATTGCACCACAAATATTAAATATCAAATATAGTTTCAAGACACCATAACACATTATAGCTTAATTCATCACTGCACTCTACATTACATGAAATATTAACCAAATCTACAACGAATTCCCATGATTAAGATTATTAAATGTAATGGCTTTTTCCCATAACATACCACTAGAACATGTGCACCCAAACTTAATTACACATGAGATAATTGATGTGAAACTCATAACCTTGAAAGGATAAGTTGTAAGACTTTGAAACTAAAAAATGCACTGAAAAACCTTTGTACCATAATCCCCATATCTTAGTGCATATTACCATAATTTATCCAAATGATTTGAAAATAATCATAATATTTGTGCAGTGAAGATCTAACTCCTCCAAGAACTCTTATCAACACTGTTAATTTAATGGAAAAGAATCAATCTATGTGGTGACCCAATGTTTATTTCACATATCTCTACAATATTTTGCTTGCACAAATACCAACACCAATTATTACACAAAGTTTTACAAGTTTATTTAGATAAAAAAAATATGTGGATGAATGCAACAATATATTCACATAATATTACAATTAATGTTTAATCTTATGCTACACAAAACTTACATAGAATGTGTATGCACTCAAAAGTGGCATAAAACATCACTTAAGCAAATTTTCTAAACTAGCAAATTTATGTTTAATTCAATATTTATCATGGACCCAAATGCTCTTGCATATTAAATTATCATGATCAGCTTCAAATCTTGATTGATATCATCCAAAAAATTCAATCTATGCCTTTTCATGTATTCATTTCTCATACTTATTCCAAGCGTACTAAAAATTAAGTTTTTATTGCTTCCAATGTTGTTTTTATTCTTCCTGATATTTATCCTTCTAAATTTTTTCTTTTTTTTTTGGGTCCTTCCATTCCTAAAATTCTATTACTTCTCAAATTATTCATATCATTTTTTTTTTTTTTTTTTTTAATTTTTTTAAAATCTAATTCTCAAATTCTTCTTATTTCTCAACACGTTTCTATTCTCAAATTCTTCATATTTACCAAAATTTCCTTATTGCTTCTCAAAGGCTTCCAAATTCCCAACATGTTTCTATTCCCTCCAATGTTTCATATAACCTTTTGATTCTCAATGTTCCTCCTATTTCTCAAAAATCTCTTGCTTATAATGTTCCTCAATTTGATTCACATGTGGCTAATCTTTTTATTTTTAAAAAAAATTATTCCAATGCATTCTACTTCTTCACCTTATACTTCTATTTAAAATCCAAAAATGACTACTATGATGCATAAATTGTGGGACTTGTAAAATCGAATCAAAACTATTTCTCAAGGATCTCAAAATCTAAATAGTAGTGTGGATTTCAATGACATTGTCCCAAACCATTGTATCATGAAGTGTTTGCATATCCCTTTATAATAGGCTTTATAACTCTAAAGTTTTAATTATTCAATGGAAAGGGAGATCTTTCTCATCAAACTAGAGTAATTTATGCCTATTGCTTAGAATTTTCTCATTATGATAGACTTTTTAATAAGTTATTTTTAAGGAGCTTGAAGGATTATGCACTTGATTGTTTCTAAGATTTACTGTGTATATATATACACTCCTTTACAACCTTAGTTTATTATTTCCTAGATCATTTCTAAATTAACATTGTTATGAAAGTTTCATTTGCAAATTATCTCAAATAAAATAAGGATAAAAAAAAATTTACTGAGCATGTGTTTTATTAAGACTATATTTATGAAGATGATTTATTAACCAAAAAATAGTGAAATTAAAAATATGTTTTCCAATTAACACATAACATTATTTGGATAAACTTTTTCATGTTGTTAGAGACCTTAAGGTAAATCATTTCTGCAAATTTCCTTGAGTATGTGTCAATTGCTCCAAATGCCAATAAATATTTCCAAAAAAGACAAACTTTAATATGAAAGGTAGCGATGATTAATTTTAACTTAATAATGATACTAATAATTGGTTAATGTTATAGACAAACCATTTATAAATATCATATTACTTCAACAAAGGGAGTGTATGAAATTCACTATAGTTAGTGAAAGTCAAAAAAATGTCTTAAAGAGATTACTTGAGCATAACATGATTACTTTACCTCCAGTAAGATAATTTGATCATTCAAGGTTGTTTCCTAAGAAATTTGATGCAAATATATTTGGTTATCATAGGATTCTAGGGAATTGTTTCAATAAATGCATTACTTTGAAACATTAGATACAAGCTTTCATTGAAAATAATCATATTTAAATAGAGGAAGAAAAAAAAAATTTGAATGAATTATTAAATCCATAAAATCAACACTTGAAGGTCTTTCCCAAAACTATTCATAATCACAACATCCAATTAAATGATAAAGGAAATGTCCCTATGATAGATAAAAAAAATCATAGTGTAATGGCAATGGACTATGATGCTCATACAATTGATGGTTTT
The DNA here is from genome assembly GCA_037957365.1 of Torreya grandis. NCBI lineage: Eukaryota > Viridiplantae > Streptophyta > Pinopsida > Cupressales > Taxaceae > Torreya > Torreya grandis. The sequence goes on along the minus strand of JARHVA010000012.1, from coordinate 6,007,821 downwards.
ATTAGTGTGGTTAATTCAATTAAGATAAAGAAAATGTCTCCCCATAGTTTATTTGAGAAGAGCGAAATTCCAAGTGATAGCTCATTCTATGGAACTTTATTCATATGATATTTCCTAGGTAGAAATGAAAAATATGGAATAATGGTTGATAATGGTTCAAGATTAAATATTCACACTAAATAATTTATCTATAGCCTTAGATTTAAAAAGGAAAATTTGGTATATACTCAAATAATTATTACAGGATATGATGGTATTATTAGAGAGCCCCTTATTTGTGTTATATTTCTTATTATATTGGGTTTAGAGACATTTCAAAGACTATTTCATGTGGTATCTAATAATGAATCTTTAAATATTTTTCTTGGTAGACATTGGATACATCAAATAAAATAAATTCATTTTAATTTACATAAATATCTGAAATTCACACATGAAGTTTAAGTAATTACAATTAAAAGAGATATCAAATTTCTGAAACAAGTATAATAATTATTGTTACCTTCACCAACATGCCCCTTTTTCAAATTGAAAACATGGACCCTCTTTATTTTGTACTAAATTTTGACAGTCTAACTCATGTTTATGTTCTTCATGGTACATTACCTTGAATATTTGTATAACTTCATTTAAGACTTAGCTAAATATTCAATAATCTTGATATTCTTTGCCTATAAATAAAGTATGTTGCCACTTTGTTCTAAATTGTTTTATCACATTTTGTTATAGACTTTATCTTATGAGTGTTTGAGATTAAATATCTATTTTTATGCAAATGAATAGTTTTAGTTCCTATATTCTTCTTGCATAAATTTTGATTGGCAAAGACTTGGTTTTCTTGAAAATATTTACTTAGTTGATTTTTTTTGTTTTCTCGTAGGTTTTCAAAGACTCCTGGGGTCTCCCAGATTCTTTCACACATCCAAATATCATCAATGCATGGATTTAGAGTCAAATATTTTTGGAAAAAATGAATAAGTCCTTTTAAATCCCCATGGCCCTAGATCACACCATGTGGCAAGATCCTGGTGACCTAGCCTCTCAAAACCTTAGACCCTTAAAAGAATTAAGGCATTAACTCAAAATCGTGAGAGTTGATTTACATTGGTAAAGGCTCTAAAAATATGCCATATATAATCCTATTGGGATCCCAAGCACTTAGAGTGATTACAACATTAACCCAAAGCATAGAGAGCCCGAAAACCCAAGAAAAATCCATGTGTTGATGACCAAGAAAACATAGAATAAGACCTAGGATGGCCAAAAATAAGCCACAAGGTTGTGATGATAATAGAGGTAGATAGCGAGCTAAATCTTAGGGATGTCGATATGCTATCAAGAGGAAAATCAGGACCTAACAAGAAAATCTAATAATCTGTCGAAGGAGAAGGAATGTGAATCTAAGGAATCATTTGTAAATGATGATGTCATAAGAGCAATAGGACTAATATTATTGGCCCATCTAGCCATCAAATTCATCAAAATTCCCAAATAGACTATGTCAAGTTTGGAAAGTGCAGTCAGAATGTAGATGGTACCTCACCAAATAAGAGGCCCATAAGTGATAGATTTAGGGATAATAAAGGAGTGAACTGATCCAAGATACCTTTAACTCAATCAAGGGATGGCTCTTTCATTTAATCAACCCCTAAAATTGAATTTATAAGTCTACACAGGGTATGGTGGAATGGACAGTCATATTTGAATCTGATCACTATTAGCCCCCCAAATTTAATGAAAATCAATTAGTATGGTGTGAATCATCACATGAAATGCACATAGTAGAAGGCCAAGGAGATGTAATGAGCATAAAAGATAAATTTCATCCTTTAATAGGTGTGGTCTTTAAACTAAATCATGTTCAAGCTAGAAACTTGTCATCAAATCAAAAGAATCCCAACTACATTCCAGATCATCATTGAATATTATAACCACCTTGATAGTGGGCTGAGTGAACCTCATGGAAAAATGTCTATAGAGGGGATGTTATTTCCCTTTGTGAAAGGTTAGAAAAATTTAGCCCTAAAATATTGTCAAGAATCAAGTCAGGATTACCGCTGATATTATCTCAAGCTTTTGGGCTTTGATTATCTGCCAAGTTTGGCACTTTGTGTAAAGAAACTCTATCAAAACTATAATGTAACTCTTACTTGTTTATACTTTGTCTTCTGCTCACTGAATGTTGTCCACTATTCCTAGTTTTGAGTCTATGTTTGTGTAAGAGGAATTATGGTATGCTTAGTTATAGAGGTAGATGTGGTAATTAGATTGTGCCTAACCTAATATATTTCCTTGTTTTTATTTTTATTTTCTTGTGAATGCTCTATGATATATGTGTCTTCAACTATAAAGTTTTTCAAAAGATTTGTGTGCAATTTACTACAAATCTTTGAGTGTTTTTGGTTGGTGAAGAGTTTGCAAGTTGAGAATCTAAATTTGTGTCCTTAGAAGTTTGCCCATTGTGTCCCTATAATTTTTTACAACTATCGAATTAGGTACATATTGGTATAATTATGACTTGACATGTTTCAGTTCTTAAGCATTCGCATTATCTTAACTATAAACTTTATTTTATGCTCTCCTTTCCCTTTTTTTATTTTTGTTTGGAATTGAAAAAATCTCCCCTATTTTATAAATTGGCAAATTCAGGCTCCACAACAATCAATAATCAAGTTCAATCAGTTGATAAGAATTTTAAGCATTTATCAAATAAAGATTGAGTCTTGGTGGTAACAGTTCACGCTCTTTGCATAAAATATATTAAACTAATCGGTCCTTAGATTGAACTAGAATCATTCCTCAAATTAATGAGGGGATATATTTATCCCATGCATTATCCCCTACTTTTATCTCTAGAACACTCAACCTCATGAGTGCTTTCAGAACAAGATTTTATGGTGAACAATAAGAATAAGTCTTACATTAGGAAATACCAAATGAAGAACTAAGATATATACCTCATGAAAGAGTGCATAAAATACAAGTACATAATTTTATCCTAACAAAAGTGTGCATACCACAACCCATAGTTAATACATAATTAGAAGAGTTAAAAAATCATTCACTTATTCAAGATAATATTAATGAGAGAGATTGCCCAATGAATAATATTATATAATAAGATGACAAAGATCACAATTTATCATTCCTTGATTCATGGGTTCCTCAATACTCTTTGTTTATTAAGATGATCATAATGCTTCATCTTATATATCTTTTGATGATTATTATGACTCATATAATTATGATGCTCTTATTAGTTAGTTTTACTGACTAATTGCTCATATTTGTAAATAAATACTCTTTATTTTTGTATATTTACTACTTGTTTCTTTGTTATGCATGCTTTCTTATTTGAATATTCTCCTTCTAATTATGATTCTTCTATTTTATTTCATACACTAGAAGTCTTTTTTACTCTCATGCTTCCCATTTATATTTTATTTATTCCTTCTCTTTACCTCTTTTGTTGATGTTTAAAATTGTATTTTACATTTTATCATTATTTCAAAGATAATTTTGACCTAATTCCATTATTTGCTTATGATTCACTGACTTCCTAATTTATTTTAATCTTTTTTTGTACTACCTCATCTTTTCAATTTTTCATTTTACCTTTCAATCTCCAATCTCCATTTGTGTTCACTTAGTTTTACATCAAGAAAATTTATTTGTATACTTTTCACACGCTGCCTTTTCTAATATTGATTTATTATTATTTATTCAATGATTTTGATTGCTTTGTCCCATCTCAAAATTCAATAATATGTTCAAAACAATGAAGGCACATTTTTTGGCAATACATTAGCAATCCAAGATCTTTGATAGAGGTAGTGGGTGAGTAGAGATCCACATTATTTTTATTTTTTCTCTTGTTATTTTTATATATATGTCTTATTAGCATTGATTTTATTTTACTTTATCCTAGTTATTGTAAGTTATTTTCATTTGTTTATTATAATATGCAATGATTATTATATGTCTTTTTAAACTTCTTTCCCTTTATCTTGTTAAGAAGTGATTACAAAAATATTAGTACATTTTGATTGTTCTAGGGAACATACTTCATGTTCATATCATACGCCTATTTATAGAGGCATCACTTCACTATTTTTCATATATGCTATTAATGAAATTGACAAGGTAGATGTAAGTCTTATTTTTTAGTAGGTTGTAGATTCATTTATTTGACTTCATAGTAGGACTGGTATAAATTCAATATATTCTTGGGGGAAACTTTAGGGAAATATGGAGTTTTTCCTTACTTTCATGTAGTTTATGCTTACATTTGTTATTTATATGATATCATGCTTATAATTGATGTGCGTCTCTATGTCTCTAATATATATATTTTGTTTTTTAATATCTCATTTTCTTAATGCATTTCCAAGTTAATGGCATGTTTTCATCTATCTGATGTGTTTCAATATGTTTGATATGATTTCCACTACCTGATATGCTTCTCTATGTTTCTGATACATATTATATATGGATTTATGTTCTCTATTTGTATGATGTACCTTCATAGTGATTTTTAGTCTTCCTATATTCATTCCTAAAGTTTTTATTTCACTCTTTGTCATATATTTGACATGTTTCCTATCATGACATATTTTTCTCCACTATGCTTGGTGTGAATTTGGTGTTTGATTTACTTGGTATGACTTCAGTTCTTGATGTGATTGATATTATTTAACTTCCTTATGTGTTTTTTGAGTCCTAGCATGTACTAGTGTGGCTTTAATGATAAATGGGTTTGCTTTGTGTCTTATCATGTATTTGGCATGCCTTATACCATGATTATATTATTCATGTACTTGGTGTGTTTTATGTTTATGTTATATGTTCATAGTCCATATCATATAAAATTCCTTTACTAATTGCCTATGCTTCCATGATTCCTATCCTGCATCTATTGAGATAAATATTCTATGCTCATGCTTTACGTTGCTTTAACTTACGATGATGGTGCTATATTGCTTATATATTGAGCTCACATGGGGTATATTGTTTTTGATCTCAAATTAATTATATTATGGTCCCATATGGGACATCTTATTCATAACAAATATGCTTTAAATATTATATATTTATATATACATTAACAATTTCATATTTTATCATACACATGGTGCATCTAATCCATTTATTTTAAGATGTGAGATTCATAGGTTTATCTAATAGCTCAAAAGGTGGTAATATATACCACTCATCATATTTAGAAACATGCTTCTATGGCATGTGTATCATGGCATCAAATTTATAGTAACACAAACTTTATTTTATTTATATTTTAGATGTTTTCACCACTAGGATGATTATACTAGGATGTTGTCTAATTCTATTTATATATTATTTTACTAGGATGACTACACCATGATTTTATTTTATTTATTTGAAGAGATGGAACTAGGATGATAGTTAATTTTATTTAGAATGATTTCACTAGGATGACACACCACGATAGTGTGGGTGTGGGTGTGGGTGTGTGTGTAATTAGAATTTCGACCAAGTATTTATTTAGATTTAATTGTCATTACAAATTATATTTATATTTTTGTTCAAAAATACATTCATATTTGGAGGTACTTAGCTCCACGTAGTAATCCCATCTTGCTCCTAGAAAAATGAAGTATCTTGTTTTCATTTTTTCATATTTCAATGTATTTTTATTATACACAACTCACCCTTGAATGTGTATAAAAAAGAAAGAATGTTTTTGTAGATTCCTAGGTGTATTGGCTTTTGTTTCATAGATCTAAATGCACACAAAATTTTATATTCATAACAGGTCTTATTTTTTAAATTGATATGTATACACACACAAATCAAAGTGGGGCAAAATTTATAACCTAAATATGGCCCCTAGGCATTTATTAGTTGTTAAATTGCATGATAGTAGGATGTTTGGTAGTTTTCAATTATTGGTAAAAATTAGGTGTTATTGGCTTATTTTTTGACTTCTTATGGTCCTCATCTATCCTCCCAGCACCTCAAGTTTTCCCTTTCTCACTTCTCCTCATTTCCCCTACCTCAAGTCTTGTGTTAGGAGTTTGAGTGACACTCCTAGGTGATGAGGCTAGGAAATGACACTCATCTCACATATTATTATCATAAAAACCCTTCCATTTGGCCATTTTTGTAGCCTTCACCTATGCATTTGTCCATAGCAATATAAAATCTATTCATGTTGTATATATTCATTTATATGATTTAAAGATATGATTTTTAGATAAACTAGTATGGTTTAATGATTGGCATTTGGTAATGCTAATGGTAAATAAAGAATGCAAAATGCACTTTTTGAAAAGTATTCATATCTACAATTATAAAAGAGAAGAGTTGTATTGAGTTTGTTTCCATCTTATAGCCACTTTATGTGGGTACTTTTAGCCACCTCTGTATTTATAGGCACCGAAAATAGTTGACTTTAGTTCACCCACAACAATTGCTATAGGTAATTATTTATTAGCTATGACCAACTAAGACTAATTTTCATCGACTATGATTCCAACCACTTTAAATCGACTCAAAAAAGTGTGGAAGTTAGTTTTGTCATGACTAAAGGCATTACAACTATATCATAGGATTATGAGGGTGATGTTAGTTTCTCTTGTTAGTAAAATAGACAAAAACAACTCAAATAAACTAGCATTCCAAGCCTACGACCTAGGGAGAGCAATGTAATAAACAAGAGAAAAAGGCAACAAGAAGACAAAATGACACCTATACATTCCTTGATTATTCAAATGGATTGTTGGCATGAAAGTTAGCTTGTTCTTGGCTTGTGAACAATAGAGTCTTTGTCAACGCTAATGTTTTGTGGGAAGCACCTCCCCTTGTTCACTTTAGTTTTACCCTTAGCATGAATTGGTTATGTGAAGTTCCTCTTATAAATTTTGCATAGTAAGTCTACAAAAAAATGCTTGTTTAGGAATGGGCATGGCACTTGTATTTATAGGTTTTTTACTACCTCTAACCCAACTATAGTTAGGCTAGGGTTAAGATTGGAACTCCAGATGCAATTAATGAAGAATTTAATCATGCATTTATGGAGGCATGGCTCAACATTTTTTATTTTTATGGCATTTATGTTGATATTTTGTGATTCTTGACTTTAAGGATGATGACATCATCATGACCTCATATTTTATTGAAAAATCATTTTTAAAATTTATATATTCACTAATTCAATATAGAATTTTCACTTAAGCATTTAATTTGATTTGATTAGTTAATTAATTTTGCTTAGTCTTTTGGTCATTTAAAGAATTGGGTTAAATGCCCCACTTAATTAGTTGAAAATGTCAGTTTGCTTGGTCATAAGCTGATTGGGGTTGAATTTATGAGAGGTTATCATTGCGTACAAGGTATTCCATAAATAAGGATGTCCTGACATAATTCTAGGCATTTACATCTAATGTATGGATGAATTTGAAATGTTTAATGATTTATAGGATTAATTTACATAGTTTGGTAAAAACCAGTCTAAAGTCTATTTAGACACATATGTGATCAAAAAGGAGTATCTATATTTTACCCCTATTTGAGTAGACATTTCAAAACATAGGCATAGTAACATCTTCTCAAAGAATGAAAAAGTTATTATGTTTACAAATTTAATGCTAGATAAGTGATGTGTCGATAACCATAGATTGTTATGAGCCAACAAGTACAGGTTCATGCCCCAAAGGACAGTCAATTAGCCCTAAATACCCCTTCGAGGGATTGGGCAATAAATAATGTTATCGAATAGGCCCTTAAAAAGAAGAAATGACATGGTCTAATGGGAACAAAGGTCAAAAAATTGATTTGCCCAAAGGTGGTTATAATCAATAATGGAGGTTAAAACATTGAGATGTCCAAAGGTGGTTATAATCATTAGCATGGTGATTTACCCCAGCAAGGCATATTGCTTGTGGAATAAAAGTGATTTTACCCTAATAAGGCATAATAAATCATTAAATGGTCAAAATAATTTGTCACGTTTAGGCAAATTGGCAAAGTGAATTCATGCAATAAATCCATAATACGGATGAACGATGAGCTAGCATAGAATAACATGGATCTAAAAGACCTGCTAATATGAAGATGCACATTCGAACTAACATGTGGTATGGCCAAAAAATTAGTGATGTTAAATGGGTCTCAAAAAAGCCCATTAACATAGTCCATGTATAAAAATAGTAAAAAATAAGGAATGTAGAAATGAATGGCATGAAAAATGGATCACATAGTCAAAAATAAGACCTCCTGGAATGAATGGAATGAACTTTAGGCACTAGGGGTGAAAAATTAAATTTTCAAGCTATATATCTCCCCTTGTTCACAACAGGCCTATCCCAAACAAATCCAAACCCATAATAACCAAATCACAATGACTATACTATGTGTTAATAAAGATGTGCATCTCCGAATAAACATATATTACAAGTCATAACCATGAGCAGATAAATACATTCCAACATGGCATACATGCAATAATGAAAATGAAATTATATACATCACATTTGCTACCATACACATGTTTAAATGGTAAAAAACATCAACACTAAAAATTAATCACATTTAAGCATGGAACCATGGTCAATCATGATATATTAAATAATAGAACATCGCATATATATCAAAAGAATAATAGTCCATGTAAAAATATATAGACCAAGTATGAATGTCATATATCTCATAAAATAATGTCATATACATTATGACTATATACATGTCATAGTGCCAAAATACAAAAATATGTATCATGGGATTACAAGGATGATGTTAGTTTCTCTTGTTAGTGAAATAGACAAAAATAACTCAATGAAACTAGCATCCCAAGCCTAAATTCTAGGGAGAGCAGTGTAACAAATGAGACAAAAGGCAACAAGAAGACAAAATGACACCTTTACCTTCCTTGACAATTTGAATGGTTTGTTGGCATGAAATTTGGCTTGTGCTCGGCCTGTGGACAATGGAGTCTTTGTTGATGCTACTGCTTTGTGGGTAGCCCTTCCCCTTGTTCACTTTGGTTTTAGCCATGGCATTAATTGGTTGTGTGAAGCTCCTCTTGCAAATTTTGCGTAGTAAGTGTGCACGAAAAAGCTTGTTTAGGAAGGGGCATGGCGCTTGTATTTATAATTTTTCAACTAATTCTAACCCAAGTTTAGTTATGTTAGGGTTAATATTAGAACACCAAATGCAATTAATGAAGATATTAATTATGCATTTATGGAGGCATGGCTCAACATTTCTATTTTTTATGGTATTTATGTTGATATTTTGAAATTCTTGACTTTGAGGATAATGACATCATCATGACCTCAATTTTTTTTGAAAAATCTTTTTTAGAAATTACATAATCACTAATTCAACATGGCATTTCCACTTAAGCATTTAATTTGATCTGCTTGGTTAATTAGTTTTGCTTAGTCTTTTGGTCATTTCAAGAATTGGGTTAAGTGCCCCTTTTAATTAGTCAAAAATGTCAGTTTACTTGGTCATAAGCTGATTGGAGATTAATTCATGAGAGGTTATCATTGCGTACAAGATATTGCCTCAAATAAGGATGCCCTGACATAATTCTGGGCACTTACATTTAATATTCAGATAAATTTGGGGCGTTTAGTGATTTCTAGGTTTAATTTACATAGTTTGGTAGAAACTAATCTGAAGTTCGTTTAGACACGAAAGTGGTCGAAAAGAAGTGTCTATAACAACTACTTATAACACCTTTATTCTCCTTAGACCACTTTAATTATATTGCTTCCACATGGCTACAATGTCTTATTATACCAAGCTATATTTTGATTTCTTTTATGTTATTTTAGCTTAGTTGAAGTTCATGGTTGTAACTCTTTGAATTCCAAATCAGCCAATAATACCCTACCTCTTCTATGTAAAGAAAAGAGTTGCAGGGTGTAAAAAAATAATAAATAATAAGGAATAAAGAATAATCGAGCAAAGACTAGAATATAATATTTTATATTAAAATCAAGTTAAAAATAGAATATTGTAATTAGACTTGTATAAAATCCTTTGATGTTATAGTTTAATTAATAAGAGTAGCTTTGATTCAATCTATCATAATCAAGGAAGAGATTCAAGCTCTAGTCCAACCAAGACAAGACCCACTCACAAGGATTTAGCAATTTAGTTTCCCATCCATTAGTTAGTTCATTTATGTTGTGTGCACATTTTAATTACATTTCATTTCTATAAGTGTATGTATCTTTCAAGTGTAGGTGCATACTTTCAATTCCACTTTGTGGGAAGCTTCCAATATAGATTAACAATTTACTTTCATGTCATTTTCTTTTTACATATGTGTTTAATTTCAACGTAAGTGTGGGTTAGTTTAGTTTCAATTCTATATATGTAATAGATTAGCAATTATTTCACTCAGTTGTTAAGAGTGGTTTAGTGTTGCATATAAAATGTAGACCCCTTACAAAGTTCTACATTTATGGGTTGACAATTAAGTGAAGGTTCATATAATTTATATGTTATGTGGCTGTCTATTTGGGTTCATTCCTTCAAGTTGGAGGAGATTTCTTTAAGCTTAGATATAACAGCAGATTGTGTGTCCCCTACACTAGGTCTATCAAGAGCATCATTCATACTCTTAGGCCCTTTTTGTAGCCCCTTTCAGTTAATGTGCGCATGTCCATCTCGTTCCATATTTTTTCTTTTCAACCATTTGATGTTGGTTTCGGCACCATGATAGGGCCCAAATTTGAATTCAATTTAGATATAAATATACATGGATTATAGTTCATTTAGAAATCAAGAAGCGTATAATGCAGTATTTATCTATCATTCATAAGAATCTATTGAGCACTCACAAGCATTCTAGAAAGATTAAGCAATCGTTAGATCATTTATCATTATTGCCCACATGTTCATATTAAATAAGTCATTGGAAGGAAGAAGTACATGTCACACACCTAAAGGCTTTTATATGTCATTGGAATTATTTCTAATTATGCAATTTGTTGTTTTTGATATTGTTTATTATCTAGGGCCTTGCTACGTAGACAATATTTAAAAATATGGGTAACCTTAACATGTTTTCCTTAAGTATAAGATATTATTGTCGATCTAAGATAGGGAGAAGAAATTTCTTTTGTAAGGCATATACGTCATAAAGCATAAAATAGAGTGAGGTTATTGGAGATTTAGATAAAGAAAGTGTAGTCATTATATTAGTTTTGGCCCATATGTCAATGTTATGACTCTCACTTACTCTCTTAAAAGAGACAATCACACCCTTAAGAACTTTTTATAATTGCTTTCAATTTTCTAGGTGAGGTCATTGTCACTACTAATCACACACTTTTGGGTTATGATCTTGATGATTATAAATGGATCTCATATTATTCAAGACATGCCTTTAAACTTTGCATAACCAATTCTATTTGATTTTGGAATTATTTAAGTAAACAATTGTTACTCTTTTACACATGCTATTTAACCTAGTTAAAACTAATTGAATATGAAAGAAATGTTATTTTCATAGTCCATATAATTAGACAAATAACTTCTAGTAAATTTTTTATAAAAAATTAATGATTAATGTTTTAAATTACACTTTATAATCCATCATCATAATAAAAATAGTGAATATGATTTGAAACTTCCTTTAATAAATTTTTTACATAATTTTTCTTAAATTTTATTTTCCTAATAATTAAATATTTATATCTCATTTTAATTATAATTTGGAAGAGAATCTTTCCTTATTAAATATTTAATCGTAATTCATATATCTATATTATAAAAAAAGTTATATTATTTTAATCATAGTCAACCTCTTCATCAATGTATATTTCTTCAATAATATATTTAAAATTAGATAAATATTAAATCTAAATCACAACACAAAAACACTTAAAAAAACATACAAATACTTATAAATATATATTAATATTATATTTTAAAATTGTATAAATTAAAAAAAAATTGAAGGCAGGCTTTATCCTATAAACATGGGTAGATATCTGTAGATATCTACATTAAAGGAGCCAAAGTCTAGAAGATCAATGTAAATCACGTGTTGACTTCAACAATTTAAAAATTGAAATGTCTACGACTTCAATATGCATTTCTTTGAAAAATTGAAATGTATACATAAATTCTTTTTAATAATAGATGAAAGAATTTGATTAGAAATATAAATAAAAAAAATTGTTTCGTACAATTTTTTTTAATGAATTGTAAAAATATAAAATCTCTAATTTAACAAATAATAGTTAAACTTTTGTGTCTTATATATTCTTAAATTTTAAAGTTTAATTATAATATACGGATCTAATTATACTTTTAAAATATGAGATTACATATACCTTGTAAGATAAGGCTGTAAACTATCAAGCCCAACAGTAAAAATTTAGCATATTGCTACCAAAAAAATTACCAGTTCCATTCTGTTCTGCAGTAGCTGAGCAAACCATTGACTTTGTGAGGACATTTTGAGTTGGATAGTGAGTGTTTAAAAACAAGCTTTTTAAGAACGTAATAGAATTGGCAATATCCAAACAGGTTGATCTGCAACCAGAAGAAGCCTATAAACACATTGCATAACACCACCTCCATCAATATCCAAACAGGTCTGCAAACATAAGCAGCCTATAAACACATTACATAACAACATCTGCATGATTGTGGGTTCATACTATTGCTTGTGAAAATGGTAGCTGAGATGAGAGTTGTAAGAAAAATCCTAATAAGTTATGCCTATGTTGGGCTATGGATACTCTTGAGTTCCACAGTCATACTCTTCAATAAATTCATTCTGGACAAGAAGTTGTACAATTGGCCCTATCCTATAAGCCTCACCATGATTCACATGGCCTTTTGCTCTGTCCTTGCTTTTACATTGGTTGGTGTATTCAAACTTGTTAAGCCTGTGGGCATGACCAAGAAAATCTATGTTTCTTCGGTGATACCCATCAGTGCACTCTATTGTTTGAGCCTATGGCTATCAAACTCTGCCTATATATACCTGTCTGTGTCCTTTATACAGATGCTGAAGGCCCTCATGCCTGTTGCAGTATATTCCATTGGAGTTTTGTTTAAAAAGGAGTCTTTTAGTTCTAGAACAATGACCAACATGGTTGGAATCTCTGTAGGGGTTGGCATTGCTGCATATGGGGAGGCACGGTTCGATGCATTCGGGGTCATGTTGCAAGTGGGTGCTGTTGCTTTTGAAGCAACAAGGTTAGTTTTGATTCAAATACTTTTGACTGCTAAGGGGATTACTCTGGATCCCATTACTTCATTGTATTATATTGCACCTTGCTGTTTTTTGTTCCTGTGTATTCCCTGGGCTATAGTTGAGTACCCAATTTTAATGGCCTCTTCTTCATTTTTTCTGGATGTTAAACTTTTTAGTGCCAATTGTGCATGTGCCTTCCTGCTGAACTTGGCAGTTTTTCTGCTTCTGGGTAAAACATCTGCTCTCACAATGAATGTTGCAGGGGTAGTGAAGGATTGGATTCTTATCGCTATCTCATGGTCTGTGATAAAGGATAGAGTTACTGGGGTTAATTTGGTAGGGTATGGTTTGGCATTTCTTGGGGTTTGTTTCTACAATCATTTGAAATTGCAGTTACTTAAGGCAAAGGAGTCTGAGAAGAGAATCTTGAATGTAGACGAAGAAGCAAGCAGTTTACTAGAACAAAACCCTCATGCCGAAGGTGAGAGCTATCATGTCGGTAGACAGAATGAGAGAAATGTTTAGGGGTTCCAAGCCCAGATGTGATTCTTATGCGAAGGTCAATCCACACTCCATCAGATCTAGAACGTAAGGATGACGGGTATGTGATTCTTATGCGAAGGTCAATCCACACTCCATCAGATCTAGAACGTAAGGATGACGGGTATCTCAGTGGTAGAACCCCAGTTGTGATTCTATCTATATTGACAGAACCCGTTACATAAAGTGAGTATGCAATTGCAATTTTTAAGATTCACTGATTTCAATTGTGGAAATCTCTTGACTTTATGAATTATTAGATGCTCTTGTTCAGAACAGTTACGAAATTTGAATCTGGACATAATAATGTGATTTCTCATTTCACTGTAGAAGTCCAAGGCATTTAGAATGTGGAATGACATATATGACAAAAACCTCGGCATAACAGGGACTGGATTGAGACAAGGTTCTATTTTTTTTAAAAATGCAAACACAAATTAGAGTAGTTTTTCTACTGAAAATTAAGATGCCTGTATTCATAACAAAGAAGATAGTAGACTTCCAAACAGAGTAAATGGCTGCAACCATAGCTTTCTTTTGAAATGGGTAAAGAGCCAATATGATATTCCTTTGAGCCGAGTCATTGTGACAATAATAAACCACAGCCCTAGTGACAAGGGTTGCAGCTTATAAGGGAGGGAAACAAGTTAAACATCCTAATGATGAATCACACAGAATTATTTGAAACATCATGCAGATAATTTTTTTGTCACAATTAGTTCAGAGTTCTCCTTTTCAGTTATTATGGACTGTGGAAGCTTTAAATCTCTATAGGTAAACAAGCATAGCCAAGAAGCTCCACACAACTCAAACATCACTCAAATCCTTCTTAGCTGGGGCCAGCATGCCACCAGATACAGGTTGTAGCGTACCTACAAAGAAAAGAGGCGTGACTACACAAACTATAAAAGTATGGGGCTGCACATTGAAGGAAACATATCTCCAAAATATGTGAATTAAAATAATATTGAATTATCTTGATATGAAAAATAGGATTGATTACATAGATAGGGAGTAACCTGAATTAAAAATGTTTAAAAAACATCATGTTCAGTTATATTGATGTGAAAAATAGGATTGATTACATAAGGAGGGAGTAACTTTAATTAAAACAAAATGAGTCGTTTTTGACACAAGTTACTTACACGACCACACTGGCTAGATACAATGAATCTACTAGTAGTTTATTTGATAAGCCACCTAAACATATACATGAGAGTGGTTGTCACCTATCATTATCTACGTTGCATACTGGCTAGATACAATGAATCCACTAGTAATTTATTTGATAAGCCACCTAAACATATACATGAGAGTGGTTGTCACCTAACATTATCTACATTGCAAGGAAATGTCCTAGGCCCCTTCCTTCAGCCTTGGAAACGTTTATGGTATGGAAATGTTTTGGAAACACTTTGGAAATGCCTGGGCACATGCCATAAACATCCGGACATTTCTGGCATGTGAACAAAGGTTTCTGGCAGAAAAACTGTTGACCAAGTAAAAAAAATAAAATAAAATATTAAATAAAAACCCTAATCTTCTAGAATATACTATCTAAAACCTATATAAATACACTCAATGCAAAGACAAAACACACACTCTCATCATTGTTGTTTTTCACAAGAGCAAGGAGGAATTTAAGAGGCAGCCATTGCAAGGAGGAGTTTGGAGGCAGCCATTACTATTTTTAACATGTTTGGAGGCAGCCATTACTATTTTTAACATTCAACCCAATACATATGAGCTTAATTATTCAATGTTCAAAATAATTCCTGGAGCTGTAAATTTTTAATCTATGGGAATGGCATTCATGTTGAGGATAATCTAGATGATTTATTTTAGATTTAAATGTACATTTTGGCTTTGAAATTTGAATGAATATTACATTTATAATTTTCTAAGTGTTTTATCTTTTATGACTAAAAATGAGTATTATATATATATATATAAATAATAGTATATTGTGCAGATGTTTCCATGAAGTTTCCAACCAAAGGGTTTTTGAAAGTCCATGTTTCATACCCATTTTTGTTTCTATTTCCTGGCAATGTAGACTCTTATTAATTATATAGCTAACACTAGTACCTACCATCAATTATATAAATAACACTTGACTATAAAATTTATAACATAATAGCTCATTTACATTAAGAAAATATGTTGTGTTCAGAAACACAACACTCTCTTGAAATAGTGGCATGCCAACAAAGAGTATCACATATGTTAATAAGTCTATGGGACCAGATTTCATTTTAGTTAAAACCTCTCGGCAGCTCATTCTAGAATTGGTCGAAAAGTTCCCATCTGTGAAAGGGGAAAAGCGTTGTCTTTAAACCATTCCTTGTGTCAATTAAGGAGTACTATGGAAGCACAAGTCTGGATTTAGAGTAGAGCAGTACTTGAACTTGTTCTAGTTTAGCAACATTGTCCACTATTTAATTCTACTGTTTCATGCAAGAATGGATCTATCATTATGCTTTTCCGGGCTTTAATGAGTTGCTTCACATATGCTGCTAACAGTTTCTTACTCTTCATAAGTGCTATGAGTATGTTCTGAGGGGCTTCACCAAACAGTGGAAGCAGAGAACTGACAATCTATGAGAGTTTTGAGGTCAAATATGGGCTGGATGGATTTTTTTTGCAGTTGATATACTAAAATATGTGTAATGGGTCTATAACTTAATAAGCTTTGCAGGAGATTTCAGTAACAGGGCAGGCTTTTCCAAGTTTCATTCTATCAGTCCAAAACTCTTAAAATTGAACAGGAGACCTTATTTTTGTATTCTAAAAGATTATCATTACGTATGGATTCGAGTCTCTTGTGACTTTACAATGACGGACAACAAACCTGGTTACACAGATTCGCAGCTAATCTAACTAATGTTACTAGGGGTCAACACGTCCAATATAAAATTCAACTTCAGTAACAAAAGCTTCATGGCACGTAAGATATTTTAAACATCTGCAGACACTCATATGATGTTGAATTCTAAGCATTTTTATGGATTTAGCTGAGCAGATCTTAGGTTTCTATTTATGTGCTTTGGTATTTGACGATTTTTTTTTTTAATTTTAAATGTGTTAGGCTTTATTTTGAGGACTAATATAGGGATGGCCCCGGATGGGCATTGATTTTCATTAAAAAAAATTGATAGGAGAACTCATTAAATGATTTTCACTTTTGATAAGAGAAAATTTTCATGCTAGCAATTGAGCGAAAAACTGGTAAATGCTTGGATGTGTTTCCTAAGAATTTTTTTCTTTTTTTTTTTGGGTCAACTTTTATTGTGTTGAAAATCCATAGATGTAAGGGATTTGTTTGTATTAATTCTTAAGAAATCTGTTTAACGGGATCAGGAATTTATTTGTTGAGAAGGATATGTATGACAAAAATATGCTTATTTCATGCAAAAGCTATTTCTAAATGGAAAGTTTTCTAGAAATAGAAGCAGTCGAAGAAACAATCTCCTGTCTACATAGATACATCCTGATAGGTTCTACGGATCAAATTGGCCCAAAATGATATATGCTTATTTCATGCAAAAACTATTTCTAAATGGAAAGTTTTCTAGAAATAGAAGCAGTCGAAGAAACAATCTCCTGTCTACATAGATACATCCTGATAGGTTCTACGGATCAAATTGGCCCAAAAATCATTTAGGAATACTGATATAACTTTGATTTGTACTCAACAAACTCCTTTAATTTTTTCTTTAAATGTGTCAATCTGTAATGCTATAAGTAATTATAGCAGAAAAAATTTAACAAGGCAACCATTGGAGTGATGCAATCTATAATGAACTGCATATGATTAATCATATTCACGTTTTCTAGTTCCCACCTGATGTGTGATGCTGAAGAAACTACCATTGCTAATATCTTTGCACCAATATGCAATAAATTAAGGTATCACTTACTCTTCAAATAACCACCATGTCATCTTCAATATATGAACCTTTCCATCTAGAAAGAGATTTTAATTTTAAAAAAAAATATTTCATCAAATCCAAGCTTGTAGAATTAGCTTCTCTTTTTGGTCACTCTCTTAATCAATTTATGTGAGCAAGGTCATTTTCTACATGACCATATTAAGTTTTGGGAAGCTGGCATTCTATTAATATTATTATACACATGAAGTTTGAGTACAGACCTTGTTTTTTTCACATTCTAATTATTACAATTGGAAGATCTAGGAAGAAATTAAAGAAAAAATTCACTGCACCGAAACTTCTGGTGGATAAACTCTTAGAAATAATATAGAAATACACTTTTCTGTCCATCCCAGCATTTCCAGAGTTGGATTAAGAAAGAACGTTCTACAATCTATTCATATACAAAGCAGGTTATAAGTTTGGCACTTCAGCTCACAAGCTTATAACAGCTTCCGTGAATTCAATATGGCATTACAGATCTAGGAATGAGAACTTCTGCAATGTTCTTGTGCCATGGGTCTGAGAGATGAGCAGCCAGGTTCTCCAAAGGTCCAGTTCCAGGGTTAGCTGAGGCTTGCACACAGAATCCCACAAATGCTAAGATAGCAAGACGACCTAGAAAAAACATAACATCAGTGTTAGTGAAGAGAAATATTCAAAACAGTCCCCACAGAACTAACGTTTAGACGTTTAAAAACTCACAGGGGTCACTTGGTAAAATATGTTCACAGCATTTGTGTGCATAGATTTCTAAACATGCTCCCTTATCTTTGGAATTTCAAATTACCACCACACTTATTTTTCAGATCATTTTACAATAACCCTGTTTCTATCAATAGGTATAAAAACCTTAAATATAAAATATCCCTACATTGCATTCACATGGTATTTACCATGTCCTAAGGTTAACCCCGTGCAAAAACTATACACAAGAAATCAATTAATGCTCAGAAATCTTATATGTCAAATCTCTTAGCAGTTCCTTGTCAAAAATCATCAAAGAAATTATGTGTAACTTAAGGTCCCAAAGTCTACCTGGTTTTAGGGGACATTGAAAAAAATTCCATTCATTGTAAATTGAGTGTAAGATCTATTGTTGAATACTGTAGTCTCTGATAACCAGTTAACAACATATATTTTTTGACAACGTGGTACATGCTTGCATCAAATTTCAACCTGCTGGAGGCTAATTAATTGAGGAAAGAGAAGTACCCACCATTTTTCACCTCTTTCACTTTCATTTCCGCGAACTTGGCAGGGTCCTTTGAGTATCCAAGAGGATCAAATGCACCACCGGGATATTTTTTCTTCTCAATGTCAGGCTCTATACTTCGCTGGTTCTCAACAAAAGCAATTGCAAGGAACTCTATAATAAGAATAATGGGAAGTGTACCCCATGGGACAGGAACACCAAGATAGGTCGCTTGGCCTCCTGGTTCTGCGGCCCACCTCTGAGCATCTATCCAGTTACCCAGACCCAGTGCTTCAGGCAGCAACACTCCTGGCTGCAAAAGGCCAACATATAACCATACAGTGTTTAAAATGCTCATGAATGTAAGATTAGACACACAAATTTACTTCATTGATTTCAACAGCACAAGCAAGGCAATCAATTTGTAGAACCAGCATAGAAATAGCTAGAGGATGCATCAGAAGTCAACCAATAAAAAACAATATGATAAAAGGTTTGTTTCGCTAGATTTAATCTTACCTCTTCTCCCCAGTGAGCATCACCTGATGCGATTAGTGCCAAGTGGACAATTCGAGCTCTAAAGCGATAGGTTCTTGTGATTTGCTACTCACGAGAATGGGTTATTGAAGGAATGGCTCAGTATTAAATACTCTACACATTTAATTCCAAAAATGATATATAATAATTTTGAACTGGAGAAACCCCATATGCATTAATATGTAAATGCTCAAAATTGAAGACTTGACTAGGATTACGTGGTCCTCTGGATATCAAACCAGGGACCTAAGAGAAAACGAGTGGCATCTCATCCTCCACCTTTGGAGCCCCTGCTGTTTGGGAAGGTTTCTCCCAGCCTCTCTCGGAGAGGGATGGGTACTTTACTTAAATGTTGAAAAAATCCAAGTACATTTTTATAAAAAAAATCCTGTCAACTCAACTTGCAACTAATGCAGGGTTGAGTTTCATTCTCTACCCTGACTTTCAAATTTATTTGGCTATTAACAGTCTTAAATAAAAGTTATATATGATGGAATATTGATGAGAAATTTTAGATTCTTCCCCAATGATGTGAGTTTTAAGAACCCGTTCTATATGGGGCTTTCAAAGAAAAATTCCTTAAGAGAAAAGGTTTCAAAATTGTAACAGAATTTCCAATTCTCTAAAATTCATACTCCTGCATTTTCTTCTTCAATGCCACTCCTCATACATAAAGCATACGCAAGTTGTAGGCATGAATGAAGCATTTTGTGGACATAAGCTTGTCGGTTGTAGGTGGGAGCAAAAATGGCGATGCCTACAATCATGAACATAGATAAGAGGCTAAAAAGGTGGATATGGAGCTCCAAAGTCAATACAGATGAATGATGCGGTGCCTGTGAAATATGAAAAGAGATGAAGGTCTTGGGGATGTAAACCAGGTGAGACCCCCCAAGATAGAATTAGACGTAAGAAATATTGTCAAGAGAAATTTCAACCAAAAGATTAAAAAGGAAGGTTAATTCATATCTAAAGCATGCATATGCAAAATTTCCCGCAGGTTGTTAGGCAATGCTACAATAAACTATGCCATGATGCAGAGCAGAAGGTTTTTTCTAAGCAAACAAAATCTAACAAAGAAGATAATTGCTACATTAGATAAATAGTAGCAATAATTGAATCTTTTATATTTAGGGAGGAGATTGAAGAATGATACTCCAAATGACAAGATATACATGTTTTGAGAATGTTATAAGTTTTGGATTGTCAAGACATGTATGTTAACATGCCTTAATTGCTGATTGTTGAACAACACAACTTCAATTCCAATCTCTGCAACCTCTAAGATTACATTCAATCTTGTATTTCTATGTCGCCGGAGAGGTATTAATCACACAAAATAGACATTCTGGGACCAATATATCAAAATTTCCATGAAGAGCACTCCAAGCACCTGAAAGAAGATTTCGAAGATATCATTCTCAAATGCAGGTATATTTACGGCCCTTTTTCCCCACATAAACTGCTACTTAATTTTTGGATTATCACTAAGCATTTGTTGAAAGTCACTGCCTCTAACATATATAGAATTTAACCTTAAAAATAATCGCAAGACCGACACAGAACCTGATTCGGAACTGTCAAAAGTTTTTAAGTGGATATTATGCCTTACAGACTATCTTTAGCAATGGCATCAGCATCGAGCTAGCAAAGCAGGAAAAAGGAAATTAAATGGAATGGATCATATTTTGAGATTTGGGAAGGCAGACAAATCATGGTCAAATCAGATTAATGAATCCTACTCAGGGGGACAATAGCAAAGGAAAAATGGGAAACGAAAACATGTTTATTTTGTGACAAGAGAGTTGTGGAGACAGAATGACACTTCATTATAGAATGTGCAGTCTATAATGATATCTGTATCAATTACAAAGATAGCTTGAGGATTGACAACTTAACTGTATTGTTTGAAAAGGAAAGGTAGCATAGAACAGCAAGTTTTTTAATGAAGATCCCTAGTAGGAGAGTTAACATCAATAAGAAAATAGAAATCTTACATTATTATTAGGACAGCCCTTGTGTGAGACTGTGGTATCACGAAACAACTTTGTTGCAGCTCTTGGTCCCATAGACTGCTGGGTCTTGTGGATGTTATTAAAATCTTTCATTTTATTTATTTCATTTCAATCACTTAGAATATAAAACAAGTTAACAAAAAGAGAGAACTTAAGTTTGGAAGAAAGGAAGCAATTAGAGGAATAAAAGCAAATGGTAAGAACCATACGAAAGAAAGAAGCAATTCCTAAGATTAGAGCAAACCCAGAAGACACATGCATAAGAAAAACCTTACACTACCAAAAATTACCTCAAGCTTACGTCCAGATATGGATTGGTGAGAGGAAATTCATTTCAATATGGGCTGCAAAGTGCATAACTTAAACAAAGAATCACATTTTATGACATGCATTTCCAATCAAAACTTGAGAGAATTCATTTTAACATTTGAAGCATTGGATTCATCGCTTATTCCCCTGAAGATGGATCCAGCGATAGAATCCAAAACGTCAGACAAAATCAATTTTATGCAGTTGAATCCAGAAGAAATTTACTCATTTTCACACAGTCCATATAAACAAAGGGAAAATGGCTGGATAGGTTCTAGAGACCATTGTGGACTAAACGACCTTAGAAGTCATCTCATATACAAATTTTTAACAAAGGAACAAGGGGTACTCACAACCGCCAGCATAGCCCATCTGCAATGAATCAACTCAGACTCCTTGTAGCGTTCCAAGTTCTCTGGTACGGCACCCAGACCCAATGGATCAAATCCAAAATCTCTGCAAATGTGCCCAAGTCAGCACATTATCGAAAGTTGAACTTAGAAACATCTCTGATAACAATAATTAATGTTAGATTTTGACTTAATGATTCAGAAACTGATGCCTGTAAACCAAATGGAGTGGATAGTATATATTCAACAACATGAAACATAATTGAAGTAGAACAACAACATTGAGCAGTTCAAACTTCAATGTTTACAAATGAAATGTTTAAAAATACAAAGCGGAAAAAAATTGATGAAATGAATGTACCCGGGGGCTGATCCATCGAGGTAAGGAGGGCGGGGCTGGCCAGGCATCCAGTCAGAAGATTTGGTGGTAGCAGTACAAACATGGCTGGTACCTAGTGACAGTGTGCTGTTGCTGCTTCCTGAGAAAAACCTTGATTTACTTGAAGAAAATGGCCTCGAAAAGCCTGCTGGTGTTGCAACTAAATGGGAACAAGCCATAGCGGTTGCCATGACTAGCTAGTTCTTCACAGAACAATCAGATTATTTTTCAAGCGTATGATAGATAATGAATGGAGTTTCAACCTAGGCAGTGTATTGATAGACAGATATCTAGAGAACATTTGCTTATTGGATAATGGGTGGTGACTGCTTGCTGGTTATTGGCACACGTGTCAGGGCAGAGAGGGTGAAAAAATATGGGCCACTTCCTATAGATATGATGCGCATCATAAGCCGCACGATCTCTCTTTTTCTTTCTCCCTCATAAAATAAACAAATGTTGGGCAGCGCCTCTCTCTGATATTTATATTTATTTAGTTATTTATTTTTATTTATTTCGGTTGATTATTGTTTTATTTATTTTTATTTTTTGGGTTGATTATTGTTTTATGTAGTGATTTTAAGTTAAGAGTTAAGGATTGAGGCGTTTCTATTTCATTAAAGACATCTGGGGTATGATCTCGGCCTCAATCCTTTTATCATATCAAAGTTTGCTAGCATGAACAATTGATTTGTGGTGGGCTCTTTGTAAACCAAACAACTTCACCAATTGAATCATGTAAAAAAATAAATTAATCAGTTGGTATTACATATCCTACTAATAGAAAGTTACAAGAAAGATTTATATACTCTTATAATTTATAGTGTAAGATTGGGGATGGTGGTGTGGAGGACAACCCAATAAATTAAGTAGTAATCTAGTGAGTTATAATGTAGACCGTGCAATAGAAAGTAAAGGTAGTAAATTATTATACATAAGATTCTTCTATTCAAATAAAATGTACACATGTTTGGTACATAAACGTGTAAAGGTTCAAAAGGTCAATAATGAGGATTCTCGTGATAAAAAATGGGAAAAATACTTTATAATTGATTTTCCTAGATTAAAATTCATAATACATGTATTTCTATCTTCATCATGTGAACCTTATGAGTCGAATGATTATAACCATACAACTACAAGAAAGTAATTACAAAAGAAGACAACTACAAAATTATTCTAATTTTACAATGTATGACAACTTTCCTTCATATAAGTGTGTCTATTGGACTTCCAAGTGTGTGCAAAGTTGGCGAGTTTGTTGACATGGCATGAACCTTGGGAGTACGATGTCACATGGTGCAATGTGGCACAAGGGTTTCATATGACACGAAGGTTTGGTGTTGAGTCTGACCTATGCAATATGATTCATGGTTGTGTGGGAACTTGGGGTGATTCAATCAAGTTGGTCATCATGAGAAGAAGTGTGTTGAAGTGTTAGGTGATGGCATGAAAGTTTGATATCATGAATCTTGCAACCAAGGTCTATGCAACTTGGAGCCATGTTATTTGGTGTGTGACATAGCATGGAGTTGTGTGGAGTGTCCAAAGCCACCAAAGTGAGAGCACAAACTAGTGCAACTATGCTTAAATCATTTCCCCTTTTTTATCACATCATCAACAAACTGTGGAAATTGAACTAAAAGTTGATAAAGGTTGTACCACTTAGATTGATCAGCATACTATCATGACATGACCACTTTGACCAATTGATGCGTGCCTTAGTGGGTGCATGTAGTTGTGGCTTCACCAATTTTATCCTTTAATGTTATTTGTAAATGTTCAGATTCTAAATCTTAAGGATGTTGAGTTGTTGTTGGCTCAATCAAAGATGGAAAGTAGGGCTTAAGTAGTTCCACATTGAATACTTGACGAAGACTCTAGTATTGTGATAGATCAAGGACAACAATGTTCTGTCCAACTATGTGTAGTAAGGTGTAGTGACCATAACACAAAGGCTTGATCTTTCTATGTGGAACCTTGAAACATTCTATCTGAATATACAACCAATCCTCATCACCCACCTTGAATTAATAATGATTGTGATGTTCATCTTGCTACTCTTTGTACTTTATTGTGGGCACGAGAAAACCTACTAGATATGCTACAAAAACTTGTGCACTTTTTCCACTTCGTTCTCTTGTGAGCATGACTTTGTGCCTAATGGTGTATGGTGGGATATGTCAAGGCATGCCTAGCTGGAACCCAAGACATGTCTAAAATATACTATGCCCCATAGAATTGTGAATAGATATGATATAGGCATTGTGAATGAAGGGTAGATTATCATCACATGTGCATGACCATGCATTGTTGCACATGCACAAAAAATGGATGAGAGTTCAATTGACAACTTTTGATTGCCCATTTATCTAAGGATGGAATGCTATAGATAGGTTTAATTATGCATCCAACATCTCACATAAGGCATGCCAAATGTGACTAAAAAACCTTGGATCCCTGTCAAACATAATGGATGAAGATCACCTAAAACGAACCCAAACATGATTGTAGAAGAGACATTGTGTTTGGTGCATTGATGATTTTATTGCAACAACCATTATAAACATATTTGAAAACCTATCCACTACAACAAACATAAAATCATTATGGTGCTTTGCTACAAGTGATTATTAGAACAACACAACTTGATCAAAAATAACTCTTATCACTGAAATCATGTCAGGAAATAAAAAACATAGGATATTCAACATAAATGCCATCCACATATTATATTCAAACAATAAAAATAGATTCACTAATAAAAGACACTATATTAACTAAATGTAATATACAATGTATGTGTGCAACCAACAATGGTTACGCCATAACATGATCTCCTAAGAGACTACATCTCCACCAATTAGGGATAACTAACTCTAAGCTCCATTCCAAACAAGGACACAAAAGTTCCTTATATAAGAAAAGTAAGAGGTGAGTGGGAGATAATTATTGGTGGAGTGAAAGGTGGAATCACTCCCCAAGTCACACCTCACCCTTCTCACACATGTGAAGATAACTACCACATTAAATAATGTTGTGCACATATTAAAAATCACATTATTAACTATACTACCTAAGTTGGACTTCACAACAAGTGTGAACATGGCACATATGAACAACCCCTTAAATATTAACTTAGGTGATGTGGTAAAAGAGAAGAAGTCTCAAGGTCATAAGTATGGGTCCTGACAACTAGGCCTAATGAGGTACCTATATACAATGAAAGAGAAAAACAAATAATGAAACGGTTATAGATAACTATTGAATATGACAAAGCCTCCAAATGAATTAATCAAAAGTAGTTTTTATGAATCTAGCTATGTGAAAAAGAGTGACTATAGATATGCTCCATTTGACTGGAATGTATGGGTAAAATACACCAAAGAGGGTTGAATTTGAAACTGTTCTAAATTTTGATACCACCAAATAATGTTAGCTTAGAGACTATATACACCCTAAATTGGTCAAGCAACCACACATATAATGTCTTTTCACATTCTTTTTCACAAGAGACTCTAACTCGAGAATATGACCCTTGTTCACATTAGCCATGTCTTTGTTTTACTTATCTTGGTTTTGTTTATTGCTTTTATCACCTCTCTGTTATCTCAGTCAACCAACCTATACCCCTAAAGACCTCCAGACTTGACCTATGTCAGTCCTAACCTATTTTTTTGAGCCTTGGACAACAAAATTATGTAGGACTACAACACTCGGTGCTCCTATCCTACTCGATGTTGTTTTCCAACGGTCATTTTTTCTTGCTTAATAGGTCCCAAACCCTTCTTAGCCCCTCCCACAAGTTTTATTTAGCTTTTTGATGTCAGTTATTGTGAATAAAGCTCACAAATTCAAAATAAAGAGTCTCCTATATAAAGGACTTCATAAGGCATTTTATATCTAGCACTTATTACTTTGGCACACTAAATAATTAAAAATCAGTCAATAGTATAGCTCAGCATTATGCATCACACATAGATCTGCATGCTTGATCAAGGAAGGGCCTAGGTGAAAGTTCATTCTTGTATCTACTATGTGAGTTGATTATGCACATTCCCTAAGGTGGAACTACATTTGACCTGAGACCCTAGTTTGAGGGTTAATATAGGCAACGATCGGGACAATAGGGGTTCTAGATCATGCAATCATACTTCCTCTAACCCAATTTTTTCTCCTTTTGAATTTGATGTGTTTATTGTTTCATGTGTGTAGGTAGACCTAAGGTTTTGAAGATTAAAATAGCTCTACAACGAGCTCCATTGACATTAAACACTTGAGATTTCATAGGTAGGCTCATATAGGGACACCGTAAAAAACCCAAAAAATTCAAGTCTCTACAACCAATTTGGATAATAGTAGTAGGAGTGGAAAATAATGTTAAATCCTAAAGTGTCCTATTTTTTATGGTCATGTCCTTCCATCGAACAAAATCTAGATTCTGATTTGTGATACTGTCTCAGTCCTACACAGTCAGTTTCAGACCTTACAACAACTGTCTCAGCGTATTTTTCTAGATAAGTCATTTCTCTTCCCTATGTAATTAATTTGATTGAATTGATATAAATCTAAATTTTACTACATCTGATTATATTTTATCTCTTAATCCAGACCCTTTATTGTTTAAGAACTAAACTCTAGTTTTCAAAAATTAATAAAACATTTGGTGAACCTAACTTACTTCAAATAAATCTAATACCCTAGGTACTCATAGGGTTTTTCTTCAAATTTTTGTGCAAAAATTCAATTTCAAATTTCTGATTTTTATATAAATTTTTGTACATTTATTTTTATTCAAATTTATTATAGAATTTAAATTATTTTAATAATTTTAAAATTCTAAAACTTCAACCCAAAACCCTAGATTTTCAAACTAGGTCCTCAAACCCCAAGCCTTTCTCCCTTACAATTATTAGATAAATGTTTTGAAATTTTTACAAATTGTTTGGAGTGTTGAAAATAATTTCAAAATCTCTATGTTAGTTATTTTTGCATTTATTTGCTTAGTATTAATTTTTCATATTTTATTTGGTGAAAGCAATAAAATGGCCACTAAGGCACTTCTTCCCTCTCATCCCATAGATAATTTTTTTAATTTTTCTCATAATTATGACAATGAATGGATAAATTTGCAAAATTTTACATTAGCCAAAAATGTGAAAAATGATTTTATTTACAATGAAGACAATTACTATTGTTTTAATGAGGAATATGATGATACACATGAAAGTGATAGTGAAGAAAAAAGTAGATGCATCTTCTTATCTCAAACCTATCTCTTTTCTTCCCTTTTCTAAAGAAATTAATTTTGATAAATGGGGAAGGTACTTTTCATCTCATTCTCCCATGCACAATGCATCACATGAATAAATTAGTCATGCATTTCCAAGTGAACCTCTCATTGGTGATAATTTGTTTGCATCTGAACCTAGTCAGTCTCTCTCTCTCTCTCTCTCTCTCTCTCTCTCTCTCTCTCTCTCTCTCTCTCTCTCTCTCTCTCTCTACTTCTTTGTTCAAATTACAACAATATAAATGCAATAAAATCAAATTTTTAAGGCATACTTCAAATGATCCATCTCATGTTCCTAACTCTACTTTGTCATCTCAAACAATGACAAAAGAATGTCTAAATGATAACTCTCTTACTCCTACTCCTCACATTGCAAATGAAAATAATGCATGCACTCCATTCAAGGATAACATAAATGCACATAGTATTCCAATTTTACATGACAATTTATTGCATATTAGAAAAGAATTAACATCTTCTCTTACCCCTTTCCCTAGTGATAATGAGTATGATCGTGAACATGAAAATGAATATGAAAATGAGAGTGAATATGAAAGTGATACTTCTACTTCTCCTCTTTCAAATGCACAAAATTTTGATTGTGATAATGCATGGAATAATGATGACTATTATGCATATAGTGAAGAAGAAAATGCATCTCATGCTTCTAACTCTTCTCTCACTCCTCTCAAACATAATGCATTACAAAATTTTGCTTATACTTTTATGAATGATTCTATTTCAAATAATGCACATGTCAATGATAACATCCCATCTTCTATTCAATTAGAATGTGATTCACTAAATACTAAAGATACTAATGAATCTCCCAAGCCACCCCCTACTATAGTAGCACCTGCTTCTCACTCTCCACCCAAAAAGAATGGTAGTCTACATCCCTCTACTAAGGTCCAAGTTACCATTCCTCCAAAGGTTCAAGTGAGCACACCCCCTCTCTATGATTCAATTGCTAAATTTAGCATATCCATGGCTAAAATAAATGATCAAATTCAACATTTAAATGAACCACTTTAAGATACTAATATACCATCCCAAGAGATTATTTCTTTGATGCATGTAGTTGGTGAATTACAACACCAAGTACATCTCCTTACTTTGGAAAACAAGGCTTATAAGTCTTGGATAGATGCCAATGACTTACACAGTAACCCTCTTCCAAAGACATTTGTCAAAGCTTCATTACCTAGGCATTTCTAGCTACCATCATTGCCTTAATTTGATAGAACTGGAGATCCATTCGTACACATTCAAGCCTTTCAGAAGGCTTTGCCATCTCATGTGAGTCATTCGATTCTACTTAAGTTGTTCCAGTAGACATTAGTGGGTAATGCACATAATTGGTTCTTTCATCTACTCCCCATTGGTTCCTTGCATATATATGACTTAGAGGAGACATTTCTTAGATATTACATAGCAAACACAAATCCTCATGTTACATATGAAAAACTTGCCACATTGCATCCAAATACTTCAGAGCCAGTTAGTGATTAGATCTTACAATTCAAGACTCACATGTTAAGATCGATCTATATCAGATTTAGAGATTTAGCATATATTTATTAAGGGGCTTCACCAACCCCTCCTAGAGCATGTATTATATCAAATAGAGTCCTCTTTCAGGAACTTATGCTATATAGTTTTAGCCTTGTAGAAGAAATTGGGATTGAATGAGTCAGATTCAGTTGATCAAATTAATCTAGATTTCATAGCATTACCTCCATCTACAACTCTTACCACTCAGCATCCACCATGTCTAAAACAAGATAGGAGACCACAACTAGAAAAGTAACCAGTTAAGAATAAAGAGCCAGTTTCTAGATCACCACCTACGGTATGCACCATAGAGAACAATAGTAGGACACCACTACAGTTTGATTCACAGTAGGATAGCCCATATGTCATATTATCAACACTACTAGATAGGAGGCTAATCACATTGCCTTATACTCATCATCGAGATCCACATCTCCTACATAGAAAACCACATCAACCCTTTTGTAATTATCATCCTATTTGTGGACATAGAGACAATGATTGTTATAGACTCAAGGACTACATTAATAGATGTGTTGATAAAGGAATCATATCATTCACACTGATATCTCCTCCATCATGGAACCATAGACCTCATTCCTCCATGACTGAGTCATCCCAGGACATTCCTTCACAAGAATCATCGATTGCTCATCATGAGAGTAATGCAATTTCTAGGATAGAGTCTCATACGAGATCTCCTATCCCACCTACTTAGAGGGTTTGAAGACCTGTACAATGAGAGCAACCTACATATAGTAGTGTAGTCCAAGGAGTACATAATGTAGTTCCATATACATATCCAACATAATCACAGGCACTATAGTAGAGTTTTTAGGGTCCTATCTCATGTAGTAACCCACTATGATTAAGATTAGATAAATCCACATTTCAAAGTACTGCTTTAGATAGATATTCACTACAACTAAGTTTTTAGAGACCTATTTCACATAGCAACCCACTGTGATTGATATTAGATGAGCCCCATCACAGGTTATAGTTCCATCTCGATCTATTGCTTAGTCATATGCATTACAATAGAAGCCATAGGGTGTTATTTCACATAGCAATCCACTACGATTGTAGACAAATGAGCCTCCTTCACAACACAAGTTTCAATTGTGCATCCATTGAGATTGAATCTTATAGATTCTCCACGTATAGCTATAGTTAGTACACCATAGATAGTATCAGATACATGGCATGTTCTTACACAACATGAACAATATGGGCACTTATTCAGTTGCCCATCAGGGTTCAAATAGTGATACAAAAACCAAGGGGCTGATATGCACAAAGCGATATCTTATATCCCCTTCTACTAACAACTAACATTTTTAGTTCCAAATAACCATTCCTAGCCAAACCAAAATGATCCAAATCCTGATCTTACCAATATCCTATTTTACCTATCTTAAACCAACTCACTTTATCAAATCAATTTACAAATTACAAAGCAACAAATTTTTTTACTCACATATGATTCAAAATCAAAACTAGCATCACACTTGAACCTATAAAAAAAAATCAAATCACATCCCAAATGCCATTTTACCAAACATATGCAACCTCAACATCAATGTCAAATCAACTATTTATAATTAACCATTTGCAACAAATATACCAATATACTCCAAATTCCATAACATAATACGCATGAGTCAAAATAAAACAAATATCCATATATATAACAAGTTTAAAAAACATATACACCATATTAAGTACAATTAGTCATGAATGGGCATTATGCCCTCACTCTCAATCTCACTCTCCCCACTAGTACTAGTCCCATAATCCCCCCTAGCACTTGATGGCCTCACACTTTCTTGAGTTACTGCATGTCTCTTGCGATGACTCTCTCACTCTAGTAGCTAACGATGCTCCTCATGTAAGTCCACATATTGCCTCTAAAGATCTGTATACTCATCCATGATCCTTATACTAACAGATCCAAAATTAGGTGGAGGCATCCTATGCCTATCCATTTCAGCTCTCAACTCATCTCTCTCTCTTGCTACCCTAACATATACAGTTATCGCTATAACAGCCATGTCAAATAGATGGGAATGAATATCAGCCATGACCATCGCTCACTCTATCAATCCCTCTTCCACCGCATCATCAAGTACATACCATGTGAGCTCTTGGAGTGTTGACTTGATTACAATCTCCTAGTAATTATCATCTCCACTTCCTACCCCAGCCTATGCTACATCCTAATCACTTCCCACTCTACCTGCACACAAAGTATGACACTACGTTAGATATATAATTTAAAATCAAACTAAAACACAAAATTATAGATAATTCAAATGTAATCACTGCTAACCTCCCATCATCTGGATTGGTGTAGAATCCTCATACTCTAGTACATCCCCTACCTCAATAGGATATAACAAAGCCCACTGATGCCTAGCCCACTATGCAATATATGCATATATACATCCAACATCATCCCCATCCAAAATATCTATGGCTACATCCCTCATATCCAAAGGCAATGGTGCAAGCTCAGCCTTAATAGGCCTCACACGAGCTCCTACCCTCATGGATGCTTGTGCACTCTTCACCCACACCCATCCTATTGGGGGCACATCTTGTGGTACCCCAAACTATTTAGTCACATGCTCATATTGAAAGTGCTCATATACTCCAACCCAATAGTTGTATATCCAAAAACTGACCCTCATATACCATAACTGTACTCCATCATCTACCCACCAAAGAAATCCTTTGTAAGGCCTTCACATGATGCCACTAGCCACTAATCTATGTAACACTTGCCTATAATGGTCCATCCCAGGGGATCAAATAGCCAATTTACTCATCCACCACTCTCCAAATGGATATAGAGATGCCCACTTCTCCCTCAATAATCCAATCGATCGCACAACTACTATTTGCTTATAGGCCCCATAATGCAATAATGTTGCTGCACTCACTCCGCCACTAAATGACTCATATGTAAACTTGTATAGATCCATGTATAAGTGAACAAGCATAGTCCTCTCCCATGATAATATAGTGCCATATACCTCCACACTACTTACAATCCTATGCATCCTATATGAAATAGATACTCCACTCCCATCCACAACAATAAACAATGCTAACAAAATAGCCAACCACTTTCACAAGCACAAAACACTAGACTGCACAATAATCGATAGTACTACATCATTATCACTAACTCTCTGATGTATACTTGAGGGCACACCAATAAAATATAAGGATGCACCATCAATCACATTGACACCCATATCATCTTATACCATCACTCACCACCCACTAACTGATAAATGCAATATGTAATACACATCCTCCAGAGTCACAATCATCTCCCTTATAAGAAGCTAGAAAGTACATGTATATGCATTCTACCTCTCACATAAAGAGGTAATCAAATATTAAACCCACTACACTATGCCTAGATCACACACATGACCCAATCCTGCCCTATCCATGATATCTCTCTCATCAACAGACAATGGTAATAGCTTTAATGTCTCCATCACCTGGCCCTTACAAAACTCTCTCATCCACACCTCACACTACATCACAAGAAATAACACACCCATTAGTCAATAGTACCAAATCAAAATCCAAGTAAAAATAATAGCAAGTAGCAAAACAACATCTTAAAAAATTATGCATCTAGGACAACAATGTTGGATACAGGATAACAACAATGGATATGAGTGCTGTAAAATGAATAGGAACACTAAAACCTAGATAGGAGTGTTGAACCTTGGATAGGAGCATTGAAAATAGATTTTTTTTCTAGGCTACTTTAAATAACTCAAAAACACCCAAATAGGCCTAAAAATAGACAAAAACCAAGCATTTAGGTTACTTACCAAGGTCACATTACCACCAGCTTGAACTTGAGCTACCAACTACTTGAACAAAGTCATGGTAGGTACTCATCTCCTCAATGTTTTTCTCACTCTAGAGATCAAAATCTCAACCTAGTCAATGCACAAATGAATCATGAATCAATCCAATTTCCTATATTAGTCGACTTTTTAAATCAAAACAAAATAACATTTTCCCCATAACTAGAACCTCGTAACTCCATTTTTCAAACTATTTTCTTTCATGTAATCATGACAATGGTACCTTTGACATCACTCATGCTTTGATCTCTTACTAACCCATCTGTCTATTATGGCATGAGCATATCTATATGTCTCTTATGCTCAAACACAGACCTTGGTCATCACCAATCAATTTTTTTTTCCATTTTCAACAACTCAATCTAATCAATCAAACAACCTCTCAATCCATTTACAACATACCAACCATATTTCTATTATTACACCATTAGTCATCATTTTTGGCTCGACCTACTCTATCATAAATTTCATCCCTCTCCCCAAAAAGGACGCATCATTCATATTATTCTTATTCTTACACTTACCTAACATGCCCACCCACTCTCATAAGTGGACACACCATGGTTATTACACATCTAATAGTTAGATTATCAAATTCAGCTTAGATCAATTGAGATATACAATGATTCATATTATATGGGTCACTCAACATAACTCAGAACATTTAGAGGGATATACTTTTAATTTATAGATACATAAATTATTCAGATATAGTGGCTCAAATTTTATGGATTCACAATGATTTTGATACAGATATAGGCTCAAATACCAGATTTGGGGGCATGTACATACTACACATTTCACACATAAATCTTCATACAACATGACACAGTTATAAAATTAGATAGCAGACTATAGGCATAATGCAGAGCATAGTGTTTTGGTCTCCAATTTTTCACATGAGGCATGGCAAAATATGTCATATCACATGTGGTTATACATATTACTATATTATATTAATGCATCACTCATATACCAGATTTGGAGGCATGGCACAAATGTTCATGTTCTTCATCACTCAGGATTATATAGATGGAATGGAAAGACATGCCATTCTCTTCTTACACATTGACCAGAGTTTTAGATTACACCCAATTGTACCCAGGTTGTCACCAGGTTGGATGACATAGTTCTTTATAGTAGTTGGTCCATTGCATTACTCAGATCCAGACTACATGAGTTTGTGTAGGATAGAGGACAGACATTGGTTTTGGGCCTCTGGGCATTTCTCAGATTTAGTTCAGATATTCAAAGTGGAGGCATGATAGATTTTTCTCTTCACAACATACAAATTTTATACATACATTTTACATTACATGAGTTTATGTGAGATAGAGGATAGACATTGATTTGGGCCTCCTAACATTCCTCATTTTTAGTCAAATTCAACATAGGGGGCAAGCATTGCCCTCCTTCTCCATGTTACATGAATTCCACATTTAGATTTAGTATAGGGGGCATCCATTTTAGGGATTGTTTCTTTCTCCAGGCACTATTCAGCTCTCCATCCACTTCCATAGCCGAGAATTGAGTTGGACCCTTGTAGCACATTTATCTCTATGTAGGTAGATTTAGGTACACATTTTATTCTTCTTTATTTTACTCTAGTATTTCATTTCATTGTATTGGAAATATTGTCATTGATGTTAAAGGTCTAGCATTATTGGTGATAAAGGCCCAATTGCATTTAATGGTATTTTTAATATTCATATCTTGGCTAATGTGTGTTAATATTGTTTTAATATTAATGAATATATTTTTGGTTGCATATAAGTTAAAAGAGGGCCCATGGAGAAGTCAAAGAGTCATGAGGTAAAAGATAAAAGAGGATTGAGATGCATTTTCTCATGAAGAGTCATCTTGAGGAATTCCAAGAGTCACCATGTGAAGATAAATGAGGGTATGATGCATTATTCTATGAAGGGACACTTTGAGGAATATGAAAAGTCACCAAGATAAAGATAAAAGAGGAAATGATGTATATGCTTATAAAGGGTCACCATATGAATTTTTAAATGCAAGGATATGAAGGGTCATGTAATTTTGGCACCATTTTCCATGAGGATTGAAGGGTCACAAAAGGTGAATGCCAAAAGTCATTTGAAAAGCTATAAATAAAGGCTTGAGAAGCCATTTGTAATATGCAAGAGAGTGCATGGTTTTTATTTATTTTTTAAGAGAGAAAAATAGGAGATATTGTAGAGTTCTATCATTTGTTGAGTAAGCAACATTGAGAGATAGTTGTGTTTTATACACAAGAGGGGTTGGTGCTCACAAATAGTTGTTGTGTTGGTGCTCGAAAAAGGAGTTGGTGCTCCTGCAAGTTGGTGCTTGCAAACTTTATATTTTGAGTTGGTGCTCATTCATATACTTGAGATTGTTCTCCATGGTTTTTCTCACTTTAGGTTTCCACATAAAAATCTGGTGTCTCTCTCTCTTGTGTGGTGCACATTATTGTTTCAGTTTTATTGCATACTTGAATGTGTGATTAAGTGGTTAAAGAAAAGAAATCAAATTAAGTAAAAGATATATAATATACTGATTCACCCCCCCCTCTTAGTATATTTTATGCTTAAAAATTGGTATCAGAGTAGGTTCCTTTGAAAAAAGTTTTACAGCTTGAAGGTAGATTAGGAAAGCACGATGGCTGGATCACATGAAGGTTTTTCTACAAATAAGGCACCTTTGTTTAATGGGACAAATTATGATTTTTGGAGCATAAGGATGAAGACTTATTTGATGGCCCTTGGATTCCCAGATGGTGGAGGAATATGAAGAGCCACAAACACTCGTAACTACTCTAGCAGAAAAGAAGGCAAGTGAAAACAATGCTAAAGCTTTAAATGCTATTTTATGTGGTTTATGTGAATCAAAATTTGTTAAAGTTATGCAATGTAACTATGCTCATGAAACTTGGGTAAAAATTGAGAATATTTACAAAGGTGATGGAAAGGTTAGCAATATAAGCTTCAGACTTTTAGAAGATAGTTTAAGAGTTTGAAGATGGAAGAGGAAGAAAATATAGCAAGTTATCTTTTGCAAGTTGATCAAATAGTTAATAAGATTCAAGGTCTTGGAGAAAAGTTAGAAGAATCAATTGTGGTTCAAATTTTTTTGAGATCTCTACCATTGAGATATGACAAAAGTTTTAGCAATTGAAGACATGAAAAAATTAGCCAAGCTAAATATGGATGCGCTACATGGTGTTCTTACGGTATATGAGATGCAGACCGAACAAGAGAAACCCTCAAAGAGAGAAGATGATTTCAAGACATTAAAGAAAGAAAAGGCTAAGATTCAAGAATCAAGTTACAATTCTATAGATGATGAAGATGACAACAGAGATCTATCCATTTGCAAGCCAAAAAAGGGCACAAGTAAATATCAAAGAAAATTATCTTTTAAATGTTTTAATTGTGGAAAGATTGGACATTTTGCAGCTAAGTGCCCAGATAAGGGAAATGGTGCCAATGAAGAAATAAAGTATACATACAAAAAGAATTTTAAAAGAAAATTCAAGAAGGGATTTGAGAATAAGAGTTTGTATTCTAAAGATCCTAGCTCAGCCAAAGATAGTGGAGTCAGTAATTTAGAAGAAGAGATTCTATTCATGATCGTACATGAAGATGCCTTTATAAGCAAAAGTATAGATGATCAAGAAGAAGTCAAAGTGAATCTGGAAGGAGAACTCATTTTTGCCTTAGAAGAGTTAAAATCTCTTGAGAAGAAGAATCAAAGATTAAAGCTCTAAATTGAGAAAAATGAAAAGGAGTAAAAGGAAACAATTGAAAATTTACAAACACACTTTGAAGAAGCCAAGAAGAATGAAGAAGATCTAATGGAACGATTTCAATAAGTAAAGAATGTGAAAGGTATGTTATTGAAATTGCTTCTTTAAAAGCAGATCTTGAAAAAATAAATAAAGCAATAAATGATAGAGCAGCAAATGATTCAAAATTTGAGAATAACACTAATATGTTGAATAAGATATTAGAAAGTCAAAGATCAATGTCAGATATGATAGTTATGTTGAAGCTCTTACAAAAGAGGAAATCAAAAAGAAAGATGTTAAGAATATAGAGGACATCTCAAATAAAGAAGGCTGGAAAGAACAGAGCTATAAAAAGAAATCAGGTCAGAGATACACAAATAGGTCTTATTTATATGGTTACTATTTTTATTGTAATGGATATGGTCATAAGAAAATAGAATTTCAAAAAAAAGCCAATAATTTTAGAAATAAGAAGGAAAGTCATGCAGAGTCAAGCAGAAGTCACAACTCTTTTGCTCCTCTATCAAGATTTAATGAAGAGGCCATAATATGTTATAAGTGCAACAACTTTGAACACATATATTGGTATGGTAGAAGCATGTTTGAGTCAGTCAAAAAAGACCAAAGTTTCAAATCTTCATTCATCAAGAAGAAAGTTTAGATAGGTTCATGGCAGAAGAAACAACTTGAAAAATCTATGTTGGTGCAAACAACTTTGCATGCAAGAAATGAAGAAAAGCCATGGTTCATTGATAGTGGATGTTTGAGGCACATGACAAAAGACAAAATCAAGTTTATAACCTTGAAGAAGATCAATGGTGGTACAGTGAAATTCATAGATAATACTACTATCAAATTGTCAAAAAAGGTACACTAAGTTTGGATAATGATAGAACTAAAATTGAATATGTTTTATATGTAGAAGGTCTTAAGCATAATATTTTGATTGTAAATAAAATGTGTGATCATGAACACACTAAATTTTTATGCGGAAGGTTATGAAATTAAGAGAAAAGATTCAGATGTGTTGGTTGTAAATGCTCAGAGAATAGGCAATAGTTTGTATATGCTATCAGACATCAAAAGTCAAAGATGTTATTTGAGTCAGATTGAAGAAAGTTGGATATAACATGGGAAAATGGGACACATAAATTTTGACATTCTTGTCAACATCAACAAGAAGTAAGCAGTCAAAAATCTTCCAAAGATTACAAAGCCATCTGACACACTTTATGAACCCTGTCAGCATGGGAAACATGCTAAAAGGTGGTTCAAAACAAGAGAGTACTCAATCACTCAGATGCTAGAGCTTGTTCACACTGATCTGTATGAACTTATGAGAAATCAAAGTACTAAAGGTGAGAAATATTTCATGTTGCTTATTGATTATTTTTTACATATGACTTGGGTAATGGTTTTAAAGAAAAAATTAGAAGCTTTCAGACATTTCAAAGCATTAGTTGAGAATGAAACTAGTTTGAAGATTAAGTGTCTAAATTTAGATCAAGGAGGATAATTCATTTTTAATCAATTTATTAAGTTTTGTGAAGACTATGGAATAAAGAGAAATTATTCAGTAGCCAAAACTCCACAACCAAATAGAGTAATTGAGTGGAGAAACAAAATAGTTCA
Source organism: Torreya grandis (assembly GCA_037957365.1). Taxonomy (NCBI): domain Eukaryota; kingdom Viridiplantae; phylum Streptophyta; class Pinopsida; order Cupressales; family Taxaceae; genus Torreya; species Torreya grandis. Next base: position 5,969,216 of record JARHVA010000012.1, on the reverse strand, counting down.
GGAGATGGTGAGGACAATGCTAAATGAATCTAAGATACTAGATATATATTAGAGAGAGGTAGTTGCTACAACAATGCATATTCAAAATAGAGCATTATTGAGAGTCAATAGTGACAAATATTCTTATGAGCTATGAAAAGACAAACCAACAATAGTTAATTATTTTAGAGTTTTCGGTAGCAGATGCTTCATAAAGAGAATTGATGAAAAACTTGGTAAGTTTGAATCTAAAGCAGATGAAGGTATATTTCTTAGTTATTCTTGTAAAATTAAAGTTTATAAATGTTATAACAAAAAAACCAAAAAAAATTTTAAAAGTGCAAGTATCAGGATAGAAGAAGATGGAACACAAAGAATCAGTGATCTAGTAGACATTCCTGAAATCATTGAAGGGGAAGATTTTGAAGAATCAGATGAAGATGAGAAAAAGGAGAAAAAGGACACCAAAACTCCATCCAAATATGTTCAGAGAAATCTTAATGAAAGTGACATCATTGGGGACATAAATGAAGGAATTCACACTAGAAGAATGATGGTAAGTGAATCTGAGCAAGTTAATTTCTCTTTATTATCCAAAATTTAGCCTAGAACTTTTTTAAAAGCTAGACATGATAAGCATTGGGTTAATGCAATGGATGAAGAATTAAATCAGATAGAAAAGATAGATACTTGGGAATTAGTACCTAAACCAAAAGATCACAATGTGATAGGAACAAAATGGGTTTATAGAAATAAGTTGAATGAAAATGGAGAAGTGACCAGGAATAAAGCAAGATTAGTATGTAAAAGATATTATCATATTGAGGGAATAGATTTTGAAAAATCTTTTGCACCAGTGGCAAGGATAGAGGCTATTAGAATGTTTCTTGCATAAGTAGTGTTTAAAATTTTCAAAGTGTTTTAGATGGATGTCAAATTTACCTTCCTAAATGGGAATCTGGAAGAAAAGGTCGACATTGAGTAGCATAAGGGATTTATTCTCTCAAATATTAGTAGCCATATATGTAGATTGAAGAAAGCACTGTATAGATTAAAACAAGCTCCCAAATCTTGATATGTAAGACTTGATAAGTACCTACATGATCAAGGCTTCAAGAGAGGATTTACTGATAGTAATATCTACATCAAAATAGAAGGTGAGCATCAATTGATTATTGTGGTATATGTTGATGACATCATTTTTGGAGAAAACATTAAAAAGATGACAAAATAATTTTTTGATAATATGCAAAAAGAATTTGAGATGGCTATGCTTGGAGAATTGTCATTTTTCTTAGGATTGCAAATATTTCAGTCAAATAAAGGAATTTTCATTTCTCAAAGTAAATATGCCAATGAAATGTTGAATAAATTTGGTTTTGAAGATTGTGCACCTATTGGCACACTAATGTGTACAAGATATAAGGTGAGCAAGGATGAGTATTCCCCTGTTACAGATCAATCTTTGTATAGATCTATGATTGGTAGTATTTTATATTTGACAATATCGAGGCTAGACATCATGCATGCAATAGGTATGGTTACAAGATATCAGTCAGTTTCAAAAGACATTCATGTTCAGTTGGTGAAAAGAATATTCAGATATATCAAGGGGACATTGGATTATGGATTGTGGTATCCCATAGACAAGGATTTCACTTTGGTTGCTTATACAGATTCAGATTGGGTAGGATGATTGGATGATAGAAAGATTACAAGTAGATGAGCTTTCTTCCTTGGTAATAGTTTAGTATCATTGCTAAGTAAAAAGTAGAATTCAATATCACTTTCTATAGCTAAATTAGAATAAATTGCAGTGGTATTGTGTTGTAGTCAAGTGCTTTGGATGAAACAAACTTTGGAAGATATCAAGGTAAAATATGATGAACCTATTTATATTTTTTGTGACAACATAAGTGCTATTAATATTTTGAAGAATCCAGTGATGCATTCAAGAACAAAACATATTCCCATTAGATATCACTTTTTGAGAGAGCAGGTTGCATATCAACAGGTTAAGATGGAATAAATCGGTACTACAGAGTATATTGTAGATATTTTCACAAAAGAACTACCAAAAGACACATTTGAGTATCTATGAGAGAAGTTGGGATCAATTTATTTTACTTCCTACCATTAAGGTTTAGCATCAATTAAGGGGGAGCTAAGTGTTAGCTCTAGGTATGCCCTTTGCCATTGACATCAAAGGGGGAGAAGAACAAAAATAGGTATAGATACAGGTACAGGTGTAGAAATAGGTATAAGGAATAGGTACAGGTTGCTTCAATAAGGGGGAGTTACTATATTTTTTGATATGGTAGTATGTGCAGGTTTCAAGATATGGTAGTTTTAGTTTGAGGTTGCCATCATTGACAAAGGGGGAGATTGTTAGAAATATTGTCATTGATGTCAAAGGTCTAGCATTATTGGTGATAAAGGCCCCATTGCATTCAATGGTATTTTTAATATTCATATCTTAGCTAATGTGTGTTAATATTTATTTAATATTAATGAATATATTTTTGGTTGCATATAAGTCAAAAGAGGGCCCATGGAGAAGTCAAAGAGTCATGGGGTAAAAGACAAAAGAGGAATGGGATGCATTTTCTCATGAAGAGTCATCTTGAAGAACTCCAAGAGTCACCATGTGAAGACAAAAGAGGGTATGGTGCATTTTTCCATGAAGGGACACTTTGAGGAATACGAAAAGTCACCAAGATAAAGACAAAAAAGGAAAGGACACATTTGCTTATGAAGGGTCACCATATGACTTTTCAAATGCAAAGATACGAAGGGTCATGCAAGTTTGGCACCATTTTCCATGAGGATTGAAGGGTCATAAAGGGTGAATGCCAAAGGTCATTTGGAAAGCTATAAATAAAGGCTTGAGAAGCCATTTGTAATATGCAATAGAGTGCATGGTTTGCATTTGTTTTTGAAAAGAGAAAAGCAAGAGACATTATAGAGTTCTATCATTTGTTGAGTAAACAACATTGAGAGATAGTTGTGTTTTATACACAAGAGGGGTTGGTGCTCCTATGGGTTGGTGCTCAAAAATAGTTGTTGTGTTGGTGCTCGACCAAGGAGTTGGTGATCCTACAAGTTGGTGCTTGCAAAATTTGTATTTTAAGTTGGTGTTCATTCATATACTTGAGATTGTTCTCTGTGGTTTTTCCCACTTTGAGTTTTCACATAAAAATCTGATGTCTCTCTCTCTCTTGTGTGGTGCATATTATTATTTTAGTTTTATCACATACTTTGAATGTGTGATTAAGTGGTTAAAGAAAAGAAATCAGATTAAGTAAAAGATATATAATATACTGATTCACTCCCCCCCTCTCAATATATTTTGTGCTTAACACATTGGATCACTAGAATAAAAGGGGGAAAATATATACATCATAAATTGGTCAAAAAACCACACATATCATGTATTTTCACAATCTTTTTCATAGGAGACTCCAACTGGAGAATATGAGCCTTGTTTACATTATCCATGTCTTTTTTTTTACTTATCTTGGTCTTGTTTCTTGTTTTTATCACCTCTTTGTTATCTCAGTCAACTGACCTATACCCATAGAGACCCCCAGACTTGGCCTATGTCAATCCTAGCCTATTTTTATAAGTCTTGAACCAATTTTTTTTTGTAGGACTATAGCACCCAATGCTCCTATCCTACTTGACACTATTGTCCAATGGTCATTTTTCTTTCTTAACGGGTCCCAAACCCTTCTTAGCCCCTCCCTTAAGTTTTATTTAGCTTTTTGATATTGGCTAATGTGAATAAAGCTCCCAAATTCAAAATAAAGAGTCTCTTATATAAATAAATTCACAAGGCATTTTATATCTAGCACTTACTACTTTAACACACTAAGTAATTAAAAATCAATCAATAATATAGCTCAGCATTCTGCATCACACATAGATTTACATGCTTGATCAAGGAAGGGCCTAGATGAAAGTTCATTCTTGCATCTATCATGCGTGTTGATTATGTACATTCTCTAAGGGAGATCTACATTTGATCTGAGACCCTAGTTTGAGGGTTAATGTAGGCAGTTATCAGGACAACAAGGGTTCTAAATTATGCAATCATATTTATCCTAACCCAATTTTTCCTCCTTTTGCATTTGATGTGTTTGTTATTTCATTTGTGTAGGTAGACCTAGGGTTTTGAAGATTAAAAAATCTCTACAATGAGCTTCATCAACATAAACACTCAAGATTTCATAGTCAGGCTCACATAGAGACAACATAAAGAATCTAAAAAATTCAAGTCTCCGTGATTAGTTCAAACAATAACGGTAGGAGTGGACAACAACACCAGAACCCAAAGTGTCCTATTTTTGTCATTCATATCCTTTCACCAAACAAAGGTTAGATTCTAATTTGCAACACTATCCCAGTCCTGCACAATCAGTGTTAGACCTTAAAATAGCCATCTCAGTCTATTTTTCCATATAAGTTATTTCTCTTCCCTATTACATAATTGATATAAATCTATGTTTTACTACATTTGATTATATTTTATCCCTTAATCCAGACCCTTTATTTTTTAGGAACTAAACCCTAGTTTCTTAAAAATAATAAAATAAAGATGATGTTTTGAATTTTGATACCAACAAAAAATGTTGGCTCAAAGATGGTGTTCTAAATTTTTATACCAATAAAGATGTCTTAAAAACTACTCAAAATTTTGGAACCAACTTCAACATCCACATAATGTAAATTAAGAAACATAAGGTACATAGCATACTTGAACATATCAAGTAAGCATTAACAATACATAAACTCTCACCATAATGTTGACTAGGGAGTGAAGATAAAACAACTCAATATCTCTAAAAGTGTCAATGTGTTAGGTGCACAAAAAGCACAATAAAAATCCTCAAGTGATAATTCCCAATATACCACACAAAGAACTCAATAACTAAGATGTAAAAAAGGAGTTCAATGAATCACACACACATACATGAAGGTAGACAAAATAGAAATGCCAATAACACTTTATAAATTAGTGAGAGTACAAAATACATTTGAAAAACCCACCTAGAAGTTGTATAAAACACTAAAGAGTGATCCCATTTGAAAACAAGGTGGCACTTATAGTTAATGCAAGGTTGTATGATTTATGGGTTTTAATGAAGCCACTGAGATGAAAAAATTAAAATTTGAGTCAACCTTAAAATATTTAGATACATATCTATGAAGGGCACATAAAACATACACTTAAAAAAATAGCATGCAAAATTGAGTATTAGTCAAAACTCATGGCTTCCAAGAGGTCTAAAGAACATGAACTGGATAATAAAATAGGTAATAAAATAAAAATTGTGGAAATCTAAGCGATCAAAGTGAAAAATTACCCCACCATTGTGTAGATCTCAAAAAAATAGGCAAGTTGAAAAAATAAATCACCTTATCAGACTTCTCAAATCAAAAGTTATGAACCTGATAAGTACTAGACTCTAAAAAGGAGGTTCAATGGTGAGGGTCTAGCCCTTAAGGGCTAAATCTACCCAACGAGTAGTAATGTGGCAAAGTAGGCATTAATAAGAGAGGGATAAAGAATTAAGCAACATGGGTTAGTCACATGAATGACCAAGGGTTGGGTGAAAGGGACTAAAGGCTACACATTTACAGGTACACATAGTATGAATGTACATAATGCACAAAGTGTATGGATCTGGTGTAATGCTTTTTTTCAAATGATCTATAAAATGTCAAAAAATACCTTAAGAATTTCATCATCTTTATGGTATGGTCTATACCTAGGTGTGTTCTAGATAACCCCAAAAAAATCTAAAATTACTCTTAGAAACCCCTATCAAGTTTACAATTGATCAAGGTTTCAAGCCTTCTAAATTCAAAGGTGAGGGTTAAACTACTCCAAACAACTCTAAAAAGATTTTCACTTTAAAAATGCCTCAAAAGGGAATTTGAGATCAACACCAAAAACACTCACAAACATAAAAATGGCAGAAATATAATCAATGAAACTCCTCCATATGCAGATTTGCAAACATGAAAGCAAATCCATTCAGAAGAAAGAGTAGATTGGAACAAATAATAGATGGTATATGTGAAAAAATTCTCATAGAAGAGTGCATAAATCAACAATGGATATCTATGATGAATGTCTTTGATCCCTCAGCTATGATACCTTATTAGAAAAATATAGTTTGATGTCATATTGGGGAAAACAATTCTTATCACTAAAATCATGCTAGGAAAAATAAATCCTAAGAACTTCAGCATAGACACCATCCACATAATGTATTAAGATAAGAGATATATTCACCAATAAAATACACCATATTAACTAGATGTAATATAAAATGTATGTGGCGAACTGACAATGGTTGCACTAGAACATGATCTCTTAAGAGATTACATCTCCACCAACTATGGATAATTGACTCTAAGATCCATTTTAAACAAGGACACAAAGGTTACTTATATAGGAAAATCAAGAGGTGAGTGCGAGATAATCATTGATGGAATGAAAGGTGAAATCATTCCCCAAGTTATACCTAACCTTTCTCACACATGTGAGGATAACTACCATATTAAATGTACATTAGAAAATGTTTTGTACATATTGAATTATACCTTGGTAACAAAACTACCTAAGGTGGATTTTACAATAAGTGTGAACATGACACACACCAGGAGTGATCCATGCAATAAATCCATGTTGATATAATCCATGACCTAGATATAATTGACAAAGGTGTGTATATCTTAAGCTTTTTATTTTCTAGTTTAGTGATGCAATAATGAATACAAGCCTTAATATGATGCTCTATGTATTTACACGTATAAGGCCATAAACATGTTGTTATAACATTGCCAAAGTCTCAACAACCTTAAAGTAGAATGTAATCTTGGAGTAGTGTGCCTCTTATATGAGTGTTTATCAAGGTGTGTCAACATGAATACAAATACGTCTGAGTATAATGAGAAGGATATAGGCATGTGCAAAGTTTGAATTTGTTGAACAATAATAAACCTAGTCATATAAGTTGTGCTTGCTAGTTTTAAGCACTTTGATGAGCGTTTGGACAAGAGGGGTACTAAGGAAATTTATTTGCTTGTTGTCTTTCTTGTGTTTGATCAACATATGTAACTACTAAAAGTATGTCATCCAATTCATATGGCATGTTTTGTCCAGTTTTATTTATGTATGTAGGAACTAAATATGATTATAATATGAGTGAATGATGGAATCCTTCCCTAAATTGTAGTGTGGCCATTTTTTAATAATTTCATGATGACATACAACTCTTTGTCATAGTTGAAACAATGTTGAACTGTGTCATTGAATGTCTTTGAGTGATATGTGTCTGGATATCCATGTTAGGTGAGTAGTGCATTGAGTTCATAATCAAATGCATGGGTTTCAATCTTAAATGGTTTGACATTTTCTACCATGACATAGATTGGCACAACACAAAGGCACTACTTGGGTTACTCAAAGGTGTGTTTTATGTATGTGTCCATTAGAATACAATTGTGGCATACATAATATGATTTAATGGATACAATGTGTGATAAACTAAGGACAAACCTGTAATATGAATTAAAAAGCTTGAAAAAAAAATCTTGAGTTTGATGAGGTTGTGTAGAGTTTTCCAATCTTGGATCACCTTCATATTTTTTGGATTTAAATATATTCATGCAAGTTCAATGATGTAACCTGAGTATTAGATTTATGCGACACTAAATTTAAAATTTATTAATTTATCTTAAAACTTGTGTTGGTGCAATGTATCTAGGACATGCACTATGTGCTATGTGCTCAAACTACTACTTTCATGTCTTATTGAAAATGAAAATATCATTCAAGTAGACAATGATGAAGTTGGTAAAGGGATTGATCATGTAATCATCAAGCACATTTTTTTTGATGCATTGGTCAAACTTTATTTTATTGGAAGCTACTATTAGGCATTTATCTACTTAAAAATGAATTGATGATTATGTTATCCTACTTCTGTTATTATTTTGACTCACATGTTGTGATCCTTGTGTACATGCAAAATATGATTTTATTTTCCTTAGATTTTTAAGGAAAATAAATATGTCAAAAATTAGTGTGTACACATTTAGGCTTGGTAGTTACCGAGTCTAAGTCCATATGCACTATGACATATACATGACATAGTACATATGCACTAAAATGCATACACATTATAGTTTGTACTTTTAATAACATATACATGTTCTTGAATTTATATGAAATTCCATATATGGAAGTATATCCACACAAGGTATCTAATTTAATAACATTTAAGTATAAGTTAAATTTATATTATTTATACTTTAAAATTATTATTGTAAATATAAAAAATTAGGGTCACTCTCCATATTTTGGAATTGGTCTTATATCTCAAAGAGTTACTATTTAGGAAAGGGTTTTCTAAAATCCAATATGGTTAGTACTTGGCCATCATCAAGATTTTAGTATTGAACCTTAAGGTTTTGAGAGTGTAATTTTGTACTTATTGTCTATTTTGGGAAAATTAATGGTTATTATTTAGGTTTTGAGGCCTTAAAATTTTATTTGTGATGTTTATAGGATTTATAGCTACTTGAGGGTCTTGATTACTTGATTTACATACAAATTCATTACACTCTAATTAAATTAATATTATTTCTAATTTTGGTGTTTGAGGAGCTTGATTAGACCTAATTGCATGTATGATTGATGTACTTATTTGATTTCTTCAATCTAACTTTCCACTAAATGATTTCAAAAAATATTCAATGACACTACACAAAAGGGGGGAAACATGACCAAATATCAATTATGTTTCACTACAAAAATAGAAGCATCTATTCAAATTTTAATCATTTGACTCACTTAAATTTCACATTTAAACAAAAAATTGTTTTAAAAAATAGACTCAAAATGTTACAATTTATGTTCTTATAGCATCTTCAAAAATTGAACATAGGCATATTAAATAATTTTTTCAAGTTTAATTTTATTTTTTAAGGAAAAACATGTCCACTCACCCCCATTTTTCCCAATAGTTTCATGCTATTACCTAGTTACAAATAAAAATGATCAATTACAGTTGATTCAATGTTGTTATCTCTAAATTGACCAATATTAAACTAAGAAAGGATAATTGGGACTAATAATGCCCAATCAAGCTTAATCAAAGGCATGCTTATCTCTACATTAATCAGTGTTTATACTAATAAGAGATATTTATGACTAATAATGACTAATTAGGGTCAATTGTGTGAACATATCCCTTAATTAACCTTCATAAAATAATGAAAAATGGGGGTAACTATTTATTATTAGACTGAAATTGACCTTTATTACTTTGATCACATGTAATTAGGGCATTAATTTGTCAAATAGAGTCTAATAAAAACCTAAGAACATCAAATACTGAAAAATAAGTGTTAGGTTTGTGTGTATAGCCACAAATCATCCTTCATTGCTCTAGTCACTCATCATTATGACCTTGATAGTTAAATTTATTCTAATAATGATATATGTACACTGAATAATGAATAACAAGTTCAATTTTATGTGCATAGACTTAACTAAACTAATCAATCATAATAAAGGCCTTGGTTATCCAAATTTGATCTAATAAGGATCTATGACTTGAATCAATGTCAAATGGAGCTTGATTTGCCCCAATTATGTACAAATTGATCTAATGGAGTAAATGGTTCAATCTAGTATGTAATAGGGACCAATCTAGCCCCGTGAAATAAAATACGGTAAAATTGGGGCCAATGCAACCTAATTCAACCAAATGTGACCACATTTTATTAATTAGGACTCTAATTATGCACATATCTTGAAATCAACCTTCTTATTTCTAATCTACATTAAATAGATCATCAGTTTGTCAAATTTGATACAATGATTTACTTTGAACACTGAATAATGACAAACAAAGGTCAATTATGTGTACATATCCTTGAATCTTCCTACATTACTATGATCACTCTTGATCAGGGCCTTCGTTTGTCAATTCTAGTCTAATAATTATATATAAACATAAAAATATGATAAACAAGGGAATTTGTGTACATGAAACCCCAATTTGACATTTTTTTATTTTATTACCCTTAATTGGCCCTTGGTTTGTGAAATTTGGTCCAATAATGACCTATGAACACAAATAATGACAAACATATGTCAATTATGTGCATAGTCCCAAATTATCCTTAATTACTCTAATTGATCCTAATTAGGGTATTGGCTTGTTAAATCTAGTCTAATAACGACCTACAAACACCAACAACAATACATAAAGGTCAATTTTGTGTGCATATCCTTAAATTAAAATTCATTATACTATGATTGCTGCTAAAGAAGACCTTAAATTATCAAATTTTATTTAATAAGATTATGAAAGCACAATACATTAAAAAGCATGAATTGTATATGTGTAGCCCCAAATCAAGCTTAATGCTAACATGGTAATGGTGAATTAATTTAAAATAAGGGTTAATTATATGCACACACCCCTAAATCAACCTTAACTACTACAATCACTCCTAATTAGGGAGTTGGGTTTTTAAATGTAGTCTAATAATGACCTAACAACACTAAATACCAAAATGATGGGTCAATTGTGTGTGCATAGTACCAAATCAAACTTTGTTACTCAGATCGCTTCTAATTAGGGTCTTGGTTTGTTGATTTTAGTATAATAATGGTATATAAACATAAAATAATGAAAAATGGGGTCAATTATGTGTGTAGCTCCAAATCAAACTTCATTACTTCAACTGCACGAAATTAGGGCTTCATTTTTCAAATTTAGTCTAATAATGACCCAAAAACACCAAATAACAACACACAAAAGTCAAATGTGTGCACATAGCTCAAATCAACCTTCATTTATTTGATATCTCCTAATTAATGCCTTGGTTTGTCAATTTCATTCTAATAATGATCTATGAACAAAAATCAATTAAAATCAAGGGTCAATTATTTGTGTGTAGCCCTAAATTGACCTTCATTTCATTAATCGCACTTAACTAGGGCCTTGATTTGTTATATTCAGTATGATAATGATTTATGAACATTAAATAACAAAAAACATGGGTAAATTATGTGCAAATATTTCCAAATTATCCTTTATTTCTCAATTTTCTCCTAATTAGGCCATTGGTTTATCAAATTTGGTTTAATAATAACCTAAGTGTAGACACCTAAATTTGGTATAAGATCCTTTTTCCTAGTGTTTTATCCCTAATTCACCTTATTTGGCAGAATTTTAGGTTTTAGCCTATTTCTAGGACTACCTTGCCCTAACAATAGGTTTGTACTTTTCCCTAACAATAGGTTTGTACTTAGCCCATTTAGCTTAAAAACACCTCAACACTTATTAAAAAGGTATCCATTAATGCATCTAGACTATTTCTCACCTATTACCCAACCTTCCATAAAAAAATAGAGTTGAAGTCATTCCTAGATCAAACTTATACATTGTACAAGTCTATTTGGGATAATACTATTTACCCCATGGGTTTCATATTTTATTTTTGTGGGACCATATGCCCATTACCATGAATCATGCACTTTTACTCTTAATTTTATAGGTTTCTATAGTCAAATAACATGTATAATTTATCCTAGATCAACCTATATATAAAATATCTAACCAAGCAAATTGATCATCTAGTGGAAAGCATAAGACATCTTTGAATACCAAGAGCCAAACATCACTCAAGTCAAGCTTAATTGAATCCC